>CM040242.1:158908950-159010706 GCA_022545495.1 Chrysanthemum lavandulifolium
AAGCATTGATGTTCTGTGGTTCGATATCACCTCCAAGGAATGTAGTACCACCTAGTGCATTCACTAAGACTAAAGCAAAGACTAGTTGGAGATGGCGAAATGGATACATAATACACTAGGATTTAAATGGATGACTAAAATCATTGATGTGTGTATTTCGACTATAATCGCTTGAACCTCTAACTCTTCGGGTTCCACATCTACTTCTATTCCATCCGTGTCGTCTGTGTGTAATCCAGTGATACAGATCATCCTTTGATTGTTGATAGCGGATGTTCCCACACATGACAGCAATCTCAAATCATATCAAACTTTATTGCAAAGTTCATTGGCATCGCCGATTCGGGAATGATCACTTCAGCGACTATCATGGGCTACGGAGATTACATCAATGGAAACATCGAAATCGGCAGGGTTTATTATGTGGAAGGCCTCGGTCACAATCTCTTCTCCGTAGGTCAATTACGTGATGGAGATTTGGAAGTTGCTTTTCGGGAGAAAACTTGTTTCATTCGTGATCTACAAGGAAACGATCTTATGTCCGCACTGATTCAAGTCTCTACACTATCTCCATGCAAGACATGATTGCTTCATCTCCCATCCGCTCACTTTCAAATGCAACATCAACAAAATCTTGCTATGGCACCGTCTGCTCTCACATTTAAACTTTCAAACCATAACCAACCTTGCTCGATACAAACTTGTTGAAGGTCTCCCGAGATTCCGATATTCTAAAGATCACCTATGCTCGCCAGTGAACAAGGGAAAAGCACTCGTGCTCACTTTCCTTCAAAGATGGAACACAGACTCAAAGATGTGCTTCATCTTCTTCACATGGATTGTGTGGCCCGATCGCGTGCAAACGATTAATGGCAAACGCTACATCTTGGTAATTGTCGATGACTACTCAAGATGGACTTGGGTCTACTTTCTTCAAATAAAGATCAAGCTCCACGATGATCATCACCTTTCTCACGAAAATTCAAGTTCACTCCCGAACAAAGTTAGACAAATCGAATGCATAAAGGAACCAATTTGTGAATCAAACTCTTCGTGCATTTTATGAGAAAGTGGAATTGAGCATCAAACATCTATTGCACGTACACCGTAACAAGACGGAGTTGTTGAAAGACGAAACCGCACGTTAGTGGAAGCCGCAAGAATGATGTTAATTAATGCTACACTTCCAGACACTTATGGGTCAAGCCGTGTCAACTGCATGCTACACTCGAATCGGTCAATGATTACCAAGCGCCACAACAAAACACCTTATGAGCTTATCTACAACCATAAACCGAACCTCAAACACTTTCATGTATTTGAATCCTTTGTTATCCGAATAATGATCGTGATGACTTTGGTAAGCTCAAAGCCAAAGTCGACATTGGAGTCTTTATAGGATATTGTGAAAATTCTAAGGGTTTCGGATCCGAATCGTAAATGCAAGCGAGGTTATGGAAACGATTCATGAAAATTTCGATGAGCTTACGTAAATGGCTTCGAGCATAACACTTGGAACCCGGTCACAACCGCTTAAACTTCCTCTAACCCCATCATCACCGAACCAAGCCCCCACTTACTCACAACGAATGGAAAAGCTATTTGCTCCTCGTTTAGTGATGATATTGATGAACGTGCTCGGTGTATCCAATGTTTCCATTGCTCAACCCGATCATATTCCAATACCGATACACTGCTACAACAACTCTCGTTGAAGAAGCACCACCAGTTGACTCTATAACAACAGTTGAACAAACTGCATCCAATGACGCAGAACCAGTTGATGATGTTCTAAACAATGAAGTACCCCCACCTGCAAATTTTGATCCAAATGCGTTTTTCAACCCGTTTGCTAATGAATCTGATGCACCAGATGTTGCGGAATCATCTACAAACCATTTGAATCCTCCAAATCTGCACAATGTATATCAACATCAACCTTCCACACATCGTTGGACGAAAGACCATCCTCTTGAGAACATTATTGGTAACCCGAATCAACCAACAGTAATAAGACAACGTCTTCACACGACGGTGAACATTGCATTTATGCACTCACCGTCTCGCTAATCAACCTAAAACATTAAAGACGAATGACCAAAAATAACGGATTGAATCCATGCAAGAAGAACTCAATCGCTTTAAACGTCTTGAAGTATGGAATTGGTTGAAAGACCAGCGGGGTCTTCGCCATTGGTATAAAATGGATTTGGAAAAATAAATTGGATGTTTGAAGGAACAATGAATCGAAACAAGTCACGTCTGGTGGCTAAGGGTTATAAACAGGGAAGAGGGTATTGACTTTGAAGAATCATTGGCCCGGTTGCTCGCCTTGAGGTCGCTCGATATTTCTAGCGTTCGCGCACACATGAACATCACGGTCTTTCGGATGGACGCCAAACCGCTTTCGAATGGTAAACCGAAAAAACGGTCTATGTCACCAACCGTAGGATTCGTTGATCCAGAGTTCCCGAACCATGTTTACAAACTAAACAAGGCTCTCTACGGTCTCAAACAAGCCCCTCGGGCGTGGTATGATAAGTTATCATCCTTTCTTATCGCCAATAATTCTCTAAAGGCTCGGTCGACCCTACACTTTTCATACAATATCACGGGGAACACATTTTAATCGTTCAAATTTATGTGGATGACATCATTTTTGGGTCAACACATCTAAAATACTCAAACGCTTTTTCAAAACTTATGACAAAACATTTTGAAATGTCCATGATGGGTGAACTTACATTCTTTCTTCGATTGCATGTTCATCAATCACCCCGTGGTATTTTCTTAAGTCAGTCTAAATATGCCCTTGAACTTTTAAACAAATTTGGAATGCAAAACTACGACACCTATGCCACACCAATGGCACATACCAAGAAACTAGACGCTAATTTACTTGGGAAATTGGTGGACCCTACCAAATACCGTAGTATCATTGGGTCTCTCATGTATCTAACAGCTAGCAGGCCTGATATTGTTTTTCCAGATATCTTTGCTTCCGCTATCGGTGGAGACCAATCAAACCCACCTCTCCGAGGCTAAAAGAATCCTCCGATACATCAAGGGAACCATTAACTTGGGGATCCGTATCCAAGGATTCGGTTTTGAACTAATAGCTTTTTCGAGACGATCACGCAGGATGCTTAGATTCACGGAAAAGTGCCTCGTGAGCATTACAATTTCTTGGTGATAAACCGTGTCATGGCAATCGAAGAAGCAAGATTGTACATCACTATCATAAACCGAAGCGTAATATGTAGCCATGTCGGCATGTTGTGCTCAAGTCATTGGATGAGAACACAACTCAAAGACTATGGTTACGATTTGATGTAATCCCGATGTCTGCGACAATCGGAGTGCTATTGCGATCTCGCAACTCGCTCAACATTCAAATCAAAGCACATCGATCTTCGATATCATTTCATCAAGGAGCATGTGGAAAAGGGTATTGTTGAATTATACTTTGTGGGTATTGAATACCAACCGCGATCTCCTCACCAAAGCCTTAGCTCCCGATAGGTTTAATGAGTTGGTCCACCGGATTGGTATGCGGTGTTTGACTCGAGGAACTGGATGAACTTTTAAAACATTCTTAAAACCACCAAACACCAAAACCTCTTTTGTAAATATTTTCAAAACAAAATACAAAATTATAAAATCGATAAAACAACAAAAATATTCTTCTATCTATATTTCTTTTAACATGGCAAGTACAAATCTTCCGTCAACACTCTAATCTTTCAAAATTCAGTATTTTCTTGATCAAGTGTTGAGGGGGAGAAAGCAAATATTTTTCAGTTTCATAAAACCTCGTACTTGCATGTTACCTCATCCCGGTTGTTTCTTTAATAATGGTGGTCACATTTCTGGTTTACTGACACTCCTCGGACTAAAATTTAGAAAATTTCATTATTTCTTAAGTCGAGGGGGAATGTCGTCATGTTTCTTTCCAAATATCATTCATTTGGTAACCAAAATGGAAGTTATGGGCGCTGTATGTAAATGGTTAAGGTGGAGGGATTGAAAGTGTCAAAAGCTCAAAGTATTTTTAACAAAACACTCCACCTAAACTCATTAACTTATCACATTTATTTCACAACTACCAAATCCTACGCCTAAAAATCAATCTTCAAATCCGTGTTCTTTATCATCAATTTGTAAGTGGTTAAACGTTCTTAGTAATCATCTAAACATGGGTTTTGAATCGTTTTGAAAACCAACGGTTAGATTTTAACCTAGGGATGATTTTGTGTTCTACGCATAAGTGTATGAACACCTAATCAAGTTTGAGTGTTTGTGGTTAAAATGGTAGTGTCAAAACGTTTGTATAATCTCAATGATACCATTTTTATCATTAACACTCACCCAGAAACATGAATTGATTGATTTTGAATATTAGGGTTTATGCGTATTTTTTGGGTGTTTTCAAATGTGAATGTTTCTGGTTAAAAAGATAGTTATTTGATGTTGTTTACATGTTGAATTAACCAAATCCAGGGTTAGAACTTACCCAGAAACACTAAATGCGTTAAAATTGAATATTAAGGTTTATGTCCATAGAATTTGGGTATTTTTGATCCACTTAGGTTTTGACGTTAAAACTTGCATAAAACAATTCACTAGCCTTCTTAGACATCCCAGAAAAAGTTTGGTGTAATTCCTATGGCTAAAACTCTTACACGTAGAAATTGAACATTAGGGTTTAAAGTCTACAGGTAACCCAGTTTTTACGCATAACTGCTTGAAAGTGTATTCATGAGTAGATCTGAAAAGGAATGAATGTAGATGTTAATGTTGGTGATATGGTGACTCTATTTCAGGTTTCTACGCGTGAATAATTCAGAATCAAGGTTACTTGAACATCTACGCATAAGGATCACCTTACGCGTAGAATGTTATGCGTAAGAGTCATCTTACGCGTAACCTTTACGCGTAAGGTTCTACAAGGGGGACTACGCGTATCCTGTGAAGGATATGCGTGGCAAAGAACCCCACGCATAAGGTTCACTCTTACGAGTAAGCCTTACGCGTGAGGTTCCATATACGCCACGCTGTAAGCTTTACGCCTAAGGCCCTCTTTTCCCACGCGTAAAGTCAAGAACCCACGCATAAGCTTATGCTTACGCGTATACCACTCCTGTTTACGCATAAGCTTGCAAAATCTACGCCTAAGCCTAGTTTTAACCTTAATTATGAATTGTTAAGCGTGCAAACTTGTAAATAAATAAATCATAACGCCACGAAACCAATAATGTCACTAATAAGCTTGAATGTTTAATAAGTTGTGAAAAATATGTGAAAACATAGACTTTAAAACTTAAAGTTAATCAACTCACGAAACTTATCACGACGTCTTTGGACTATTGGACTAACAAGTGACATTGGACTCGTAACAATCATCGACATATCACATTCAATAAATAGACAATAAAATCAATTGTTGACTAACGTAATGTCTTTCGATATGTTGGTTCTTTTGGCTAAATATCTTTCAGATCACGACATGGACGCTCAAATGCATAATGTGGAAGCACCAAACGTTCTCACTATTGAAGATATCTTCCCTCATGGTTATCCAATGAAGATTGGAAAGAATAACCTCAAAGTTGATTTTGATAGCTTCTATTGTTTTGAATCTTTGTGTCAAATAGCGGTGGATATTCTGAAGACTCACCTATATCAGAACATGCTCACCAACTCTGCTACAGTGCCGGAGATCTACATTCACCAATTCTGGCATACAATGCGAAAGATCAAAGGTCAAAATGTTGTGACAAAGGACGCCAACCACAAACAAGTCACCATCACCAGCAGATTTGAGGGCTATTCTTCTTGTTCCGTCCATCGAACCCATCAATACAATGCCACTCCAATCAAGATGTCGCTCAAGTTCATGGTCGACATCGGCTATGATGAAGCTACCGGGTTATCACAAAGCACTCATCTGTTGATCTAAAGAACATACCCCAGCCATGGAGAACACTCTACATCATGATTGCAAAATCCGTTTATGGACGTGATAGTAGTCATGAACATCCCAAGCTCATGGAACTACATATATTTTGGGCTTTGGTCAACATGAAACACATTGAAGTTGAAGCTCTGATATGGGATGAAATGATGACTTACCTTAAAAAGCTTGGCACCAAAATCCCGTATTTCAGATACAGCAAACTGTTGATCCAAAGAGCTCTAGGGTTTAATCCTGACATTCCCTTGAGACTTAATGACCTAAATCAACACTCCGCGTTGTATGAGCCTACACTCACTGTCAGATTTAAAGACTCGGCAACAAAGAAACAGGGTGCAATGTTGCCAGATCATCTTCTTTCTGAAGACATCAAACAATTGTATTCGTACAAAAGATATCTAGTAGCAGTTGATGAAGGCAAAGTAGGTTTCCTTGATGAAAAATCCTCCGTACACCTACTAGGAAAACCGGAGAGGCGGTGGTGAAGTGTTACAAGAGCGAGAGTCGAGAAAGTTTCCTAAGAGGTCACATACTCTCAAAAGGAAAATTCCCTCTAAGGAAGCCATTCCTATTCCCAAGCTCCGAACCGCAACAAACGCTAATGGATGAAAGCTCGAGGATCGATGACACTCAGGTCACCTACTCAAACCAAATGACCTCCACAAGAGCAAAAAAAAGTCGATAAAGGTAAAGGGAAAACTCCCGTGCTTGAGCATGATAAGGAAAGCTCAAGAAGAACCATTTGATGAGGAAAGAGACTATCAAAAGAAGTTAAAGAACCTCGACTCAAACATCTTGCCAATGAATTCGATCGATAAAACTTGTGGCCCCGAAGGGTCAAGTGGTGGAACTCAAGCCACACCGCCTCCGATCACGGTTAATCAACCCGATAAGAGAACCGGTACCACCACCCACGAACAACAACAAAGGCGGATAGAGGATTCCATCAACTACAAATTTGAGGAACCGTACATGGAAAAGATCGAGAAAACTCTGGTGAAGATACTAAGGTCGATGAAACGGCTAAGTCCGGAAATGATGAAGATCTTGATTATGATAATTTTCTTCTAGACAGTCCCGCACGCTCCAAGGAGGAAACTTCGAGCCACTTAAGGACCATGAGCCACCTCACGCCTCCTCATCATCGACTCGTCTTCTCACTCTTCACCTCCACCATCCAAAGGCACAACCGATCCATATCTAAATCGTGAAGAAACCAACCGACTCTTGGATATCCCGGGCTAATACCAAGATTGTCAAAGCCGCCAGCGGTCGGGAAGAAAGACGTGACCAACAAGAAGTTGAATCAACTAGCTGAAAGCATCAATCTTCTACATGACGAGATAGACAAGATGTCTAGTGAAAGGGAGTATGTCCGAAGTTCATGAATCGTGATCTTCAAGGGGAAATGAACGAGATGATTAAGGGATATACTCACAAGTTCCTTCTCGACACCGCTCTGGCGTGACAAGAGATGTTCAATGACAACTCTATCCGAATCGATGCATTTGGCCAAGCAAACTATAAGATCAACACCTATGACCGTAATAATCAACCCAATCGATCCTATAGTGTTCTCCGATCTTCAATTGGTTTCGTGTGGTAACTAAAATGTCTAAACGATTCGCAACATTTACTTCTTACGAAGGTAAATTGTTTGACGCATTGCTGGAATACCAACTCAAATCAGCATGCAGAGAAGAAGCTAAAAGGCCTAAACGTCCAAGAGACGATGACGATAAGGATAAGGAGCCTAAACGTCCAAAGAAGTATGGAGAACCCTCCTCTGTTCCACCACCACCCCAAAGGACACCAACACAACGACGATCTCCTCCACGCTCTTCTACTGACAAACCTCAGGACTCCCCAGACAGAGAAAACCGGTGATCATTTCGAATACACTGGTGGTGACGATGAGGAAGTCCCTGAGCCCCAACAACAACCCACCTCTCCCGACACAACAAAGAAACCAACATCCTCATCTAGGCCAAAGAAGAAGAAGAAGACGACTAAGGCTGATGTCGTCTCATGGCTAGACAAAGATGACACTGAATATGACTGGTTTTCTACACTTGTTGATGCTACTCCTCCCACCAAGGTCAAGATATGGTAGAAGGTCGAACATTGGAGCATGCTAAATTTCTTCAAGAAAAGTTTCGGTGAAGAAGATGACCAAGTCGAGTTAAACGCATCAAGAATGAAGCTTTTCAACCGCTCAAAGACATTTCGAAAAGTGCTATTGAAGTTGAATAGCATCTTGAAAACATAGCACGAGCCATGTCTAACAACATCGATTGGCTCAACCACAGGCGAACATTGACTTCACCGTAAAAGACAAGGCTCCATACTACACCGATGGTCCGACCTCTACCAACGATTGTGAACCGGATCAACCAAAGATTCCATTTCGCTACTTCTTCAACAAAGACACGGAATTTCTTCTACATGGTAGCGATGTGTCTAAGAAATACGCTACATCACTTACACTTTCGTTCCCGGCAGCCATATACTCCAACTGCATAGCCATCGAGGAAAATGCTACTCACATGTTTGCCAACAGAGTGGAAAAGTATGACCTTGATGCGATGTATGGGATTCACCATTGGCCTGAACGCCGAATAATCTTCTACAAAAGCTGCCAGGTTCAAAAGTCTACACATGAAGTGTTCAGTGATAAAGGGATCGTTGTTGTTAAGCATGTAGCTCTCTCGTCTAAATGGGACTACACTTTCCTCAAGAAAATCGTGGTCAAAAGACAAGACGAAGAGGACTATGCTTTCTGTGAAGCGGACTTTCAGAATTTGTCTCTCAATGACATTGAAGATATGTACCTTGCCAAAGTACAGGGAAGAATGAGACAATTCTCGACAGAAATCCAACGTGAATTCATCAAGTCCTTGCTAATCTTCATCAGAAGCATCGTGATCCAAGAACGTGTAGAAGATTTACAACTTGCCGTTGAGTCGTATCAGACACGTGTCAACCTCACCAAACCTCAGCTCAAACTCCCCGACATCAATCATCTTCCTCAATACACTCTCATCAGCAAACCGTTTGGAGTAGTCTACCGTAGTGAACTACATCGCAACTGCTTGATGGCGTGTAAAGATCTTCATAAGTTTGGAGATCACACACTGAAGAAAGTCAGGGATGGGTTGGCTTATCGGTTAAAGGTGATACAACAAGGCATTGGGTCACCAAAGCGATGGAATTCTCAGGAGAAACGGGATGTGAAAAGGATCATCACGCGGATCGATGAAAGGTTGTACATAAGGGACCAGTTCATAACTCTGGAGAGCTTCGTAGGTGGTCGTCCCAGGATTTCTCTCACAGGCTATCAACGCCCTGTTCGCATTCCCGGAGATATTCTTTGGACTACCGAATCTCCTGGTACCCTTGAGCTATTTCTTTTCAATATTGATTTGGATGTGTGATTATTTTATGACAATGGCTTGTGCACACATAACAGTGTACAACCCGTTCTTGTAATGAAAGGACCCTGTGGTACGCTTCAGTGCCACAATCCTTACAAAAGGAGCGAAAGCTTCTTACTTTTGAGAAAAACTTATCAAAACTTTCACTTTCAAAGTTTTTGCTCAAAAGAGCAAGTACTTCCCCTTATAATTTTTCAAAACCTCAAAAGTTAACATCACTTGTTGAGGGGGGGTATTTGCTTATAAACTTTGTTCACAAAATTGTTCTTCATGGTAATCTTCTCGTAAAACTCGAAATGGACATATTCAATATCAAAACTTCGTCAAAAATAACATTTATATGCCATTTTTTAGGGGGAGAAAAATTATGTGATAAGAAATATGTTGTGAATTGCTATTGAATCTTCGTGTGAAAAGACTTCAACCCATGAATTGACGCCGAATAGTCATACATCGAAAAGATTTGTTCTCCAAGACTTATCCGAGTAGATCGTACCTTTCGAGAAACTCCGATAGACATGAACCTTGACGGGTTTGACAACCTTCGGGTTGTCCACATCTTCAAGGTAGTTATTAGAGCTAGTTGTCACCAAAAACCGACAATGTATCTCTTTAACTATACAACGTAACCATGTCTCGCGGGGAATTGTCTATCTTGAGTTGATCAATTCAAAAGTGTGCGCTCTTCTCTCACCGTGCAAATTTCTGTCAAAACACTTAAGTACGTGTGGAGGGGGAGTATTTCTGCAAAATACAAAACTCTCGAAGTATTACAAAATGTTTCTTACTTATAAATACTTTGAGAGATTCTCATGTAAATTGGTTTTGTGGCAATGGAGTTATAAGGTGATTAAGGTTAGGAATAACCGTCCTATGATCCGCCAGAGCCGGAGGGATCTACCCAAGGACTCCACCAATAGTTAGAATCTAGAAATCCTTAGGTATGATTATAAAAAGGAGAAATGAGAAACGGAGAAAGAAGGAGTTGAAGAATTAAAAAGAAAAGAAAAGAAAAAGGTGAAAAGAAATAGCCCTCCATTATTCAACTTAGGCGCATACATCGGTTCAATTCATATGCTCTTGGTTGTCACTTGATGACACCGTATTGAAGAACAAAGTCGTCATGGACCCAAAGGCGCATGCACTAAACCTTCTTTGCCACTCAAGTTTCTCTCAATGAAGCTTGTTTCATTCTCACAGGAACCCTACGTAAACTATCGGCATTCTCTTGAGATTGCCGGTATTGAAGAAGGAGACCCTCTCCTAGTCTCCGCTCAGGAAAACCAAAGTGCACTATTGAGTCTAGAGCCACGAGATTCATCAAAAGATCTTTTAGGTACACTTGACAATTCATCGCTTGTCGCTCAACAATAAGAACACAAGTGATATATTATCATGTCCTTCTGGATCTTTGCAATCTGTCGAGAACATTTATGAGAGGTTCACATGTGATCCTCGGTGATTGAATGGAAACTCCGCCGTGGTCAACATCAAACACCACGACAACGGTCACTGGTAACTCCCGTGGATTACGCTTAGTGTGTCTCAAACGGTCTACGATCGTGGGGTGATGCTTGGTGTACCTCAACGACTCATCCGAATCAGAGGTGTACTTGGTACATCGCGTTATCTCACTTGTGGGACTCAGCTCGAGAATGCCCTTGTAAGAATTAGAGTTGTGTTTTCACACTATGTCATTAACACTCTCAAGTTCAAACTTGTGTTACCGGATTATTTCTAACCCATGTTTTATGTTTTCTTCTTATGGATGCTTGCGGGTAGAAAGAGATCATGCTGATTCTCCACATGCTTACGCCAACTACATCATCAAAGAAGTTCTCTCATATTCAAAGGCAACACAAAGTCATAATGATTCTTCATCAACAAAGAATCTACAAAGTTTAAAGACTAAAGAACTTCATCAAAGTCAAATCCAACATTAAAGAGCGTGTGAGCATGTTGGAGAAAGACGTGGAGACACCGAGCAACGAAGCGGACTGATGCGGATAACCTCAACATACTATCACTTTCACCACAAAGAACAAAGAACTTAAGAACAAAGAAATAAAAAGACGCCAAAGCGTAATACTTCAAAGATACAAGATCCCTACACTGGGAAATTGTTCGAATCAAGGCACTTCTTCTCACAAGAAAGAAGAATGTCAGAAGACGTCAAAGCTACTATTACAACAGCACCTACATCGTTTATCACTCCTTCATTCATCACCAACACTTAGGGGGAGATTGTTGGAATCACTCCTAAACTAGATTACAAGTGTTAGTGATTAATATGTAACAGTTAACTTAATGAGGCCTTTATGTTTGTTATTAAGCTAAGGCTTGTGTAGAAGGCCCATGAGCCTTGGCCCAAGCCCATAAGAAGGGAAGGATGCTAGTAGTGTTGCCCTAGCTCCTTGCCCTATAAATAATCCTTGTAAACCCTCACTTAAGGGTTGGTTGTTGATAAGGTTTTAAAAGGTACCTTTTTGAGGGGTCGTTTAAGCCCTTATTTGATCACTTTTGTATCCGTTATTGCTTAATATCATTCCTTTTCACTTTTTAGGTCTCTTGAAGGCAAAATGCTGGAATGGCACTTATTTGGACGAAAAGGCGAATATACGAAGAAAATGGCCAAAGTCGAATCGAGACACTCAAAGTTCTTTGAAAACATAAGGTGGCGTCACGGCTTATATACGCAACGCCGTCGGAGGATTTTGTGACGGACGGAAAAGCCAAAACTCCTATTTTCAAGTGACGACGTCAAGTTATAAAAGAGTAGGCCGTCGCAACTCGGGGCGGCCTAGATGCAATCCGACGGCGCGAAGTCAAGAGGATGGCGTCACAAGCATAAGGTGACGCCGTCGCAAGTCTAACGTGGCCAAGACGAAACCCTAATGACGGCGACACGACGGCGTCACAAAACATATGGTGGCGCGTCGCATGTGTAATCTTATATATAGAATCCGAATTTTTCAAGATTTGTGTGTAGTCTTTTGGGTAAAAACCTAAACCGAACCAAGGTCGTCTTGTACAAGATTTTAGGGTTCCAAACCCTATCTTACATCAAGATAAGTGTTTTACTTCATTAATACAATTATGTCTTTGATTATTTGTGTGTATGCTTGCATGTTCTCCATGTCCGCTAATTTACTTGTGTGTTTGCTTAGGAATATGAAACTTAATTATTGAATATTGATTGGTTGTCTCTTATCTTAGTTGATTAATGATCTAGTAATGCGATAGGTCATTCGTTGTGTACTTAATGATTGATTAAATCTTTGTGAACCTTAGAATATAACTCCTTGAGTAGTTGTAAGCTAAACCATCCAAAGAGTGCCTTAGAGTAAGAGTTTATTATCCCTAGTGGGTTTTGTAGACGAGACCCTTTGGTAAGTTCAAAGAGTTAGGGAGAAACGCATACCCTACAACCTTAGACACACAACGCAACTAAGAATAAGGACGTGACAATTCAACCACCAATAGGAGATAATTAAGGAGTAGTAAAACCTAAGTAAACACATCTTTAAACTATCATACGAGCACACAATAATTAGACATAGACTACATACACCTTAGATTAGATAATTAGATAAGTAGAGTAATCGGTAGCAATACCAACCTCCCAAATCCAAACCCCGAGATTCGTACCTTTCCTTTCCTTAAAAAATATAAAAAGATAAAAAATAATCTTTCTCTACCCAACCTTAGCGTAGTAACTTCTTACTAGCATTCCTATTCCCAGAGAACGATATCAATACCGTGGCTTACCCTAATACTACACTACAACGATTAGGTTCACTTGCCTAGGTGTTGAAAAACTTGCTCGACGAAAAGGAAGTTCCTTTGACCCCGAGCAGCGTGTAGCGTTATCAAGTTTTAGGCGCCGCCGGGAATAGTTATTGTTTAGGCTTGATTTATATCTCGTTTAGGTCTACTCACAAGATTCCTATCAAGTGAGATTTTTTCTTTTTATTAGCTTCCTTGTAGTCTATCCCCCTTCTTTGTGTTTGTATTCGTAAAACCCTTTTCATTTGTCGCTATGGCAAGTGAAGTTGCATTTGAATCATTAACAAATGAGGAACAATTGAATTTCGCAACGGGTTCGTTTTCATTGTTCCGATGAATTTGTGAGTGATCTTAAAGATATCCAAAAGGAGAAGGGTGTAAGGTTGGATGGATTTGATATATTTTGTACTTGTGTGGCTTCTATTCAACAATCGTTCTCAGGATCAACTCCTTTTAGTGACACCATCTGGAGAACTTTTCAGAAAAGCCTCCTATGCATAAAACTTCAGTTGTTACAACTTGAGGAAATGGATAAGGAGGATTTATCTAACCTTAGGCATCATGATCAAAAAGACCTAGTTTTTAAGAACATGGGACCTAAACCCGAACAAGATTGTGAGATGGTTGAAGCTAAAATACCTAGTTGCATGTGTGGGATAGATTTCAAAACATATGACACACGTGAGGAATCCTTTAGGAAAATAGAACATAGTGATCAAATTTTTGAGAATAATTCTTATGAATCGGACCAAGAATTTGAAATGGCTAAAGAAGGATTTGAGATGCTTAGGAGTGTATTTGGGTCAGATCATACTAAAACACATGATGAACATTTAGGAGATCTAGATATAATGGAGAATGAGGTGGAAACTCCAAGCCCACAAGCTCTACCATCACTTGAAGAGCACGCATTGCCTATAACTTACCCGGAAGAAGTAGAAGAGACTATAGGAACCCCGATTGATATAGAACCTTTGGACCAAACGCCACTAGAGAATGTAGGTTTAGATGCTTGTCACATGACCTCTCTTAGTCCTAGGGAAGTTCCTAATTTTGATAAAGCGGAGCCTCAACCAAAACCTTACCCAATTTTCCGTCTTTAGATGTGAATCTTAGAATTGAATTAGGCCCCAATCCACCCATCAAAATAAATGATCCGGGTAGTTGCTTGATAAAGGTGGTAGACTCTAAGCCATGTAGAGTGGAAGCTAATGTAGGAGTAACCCATGACCTTACACAATTATATCACCCATTCATGGTTGATAACAAGAAACATTATGGGTTTAAACCGGGTTTGTTAGGTCAAGATGGATCCGTAACCAAGAATATTTTGAAGTTGATAGAAGATGATCCATTTTTAGGAGAGAGATTTGATTCACCCGCTACACCAATAGACTTAGGTAAGGTTATAATGAATGGAGCACACTCCTTTGAGCATATAAATCACCCATCACCCTCTCCTCATGTAGCAAATTTCCACCCTAAGGGTGTGTATCGCTACTATCACCCGCATTTAAACTTAAGTGTAGGAAAACCTCCCCTTATCCGTTAAATAAGGGTAGAGTCATCAGACTCGAAAAAAACAAGCGCTTCATGGGAGGCAACCCATGTGTATTTGTTTTTTTTTTTGTGTAGTATATCTTTTAGTGATTGTTTATTCTCATGTTTAAATTTGTAAAATGCTTTATTTTGTCTTTAATCTCGCCTTAATTGCATATAAAGGTATTTTACATAAAGGATAAGTGTAGGAGGATTACACGTTTTCAAAAGAAACGTAAACATGAGAATAACAATTAACTAAAAGATATATATGTGTGTTTGTTCGAGTCAAATGCTTGTATCGAGTCATAATGGATGTTTTGCGTAAATTTTCCGATTCTAAAGATGTAAATTTTCATAATTTTTTTCCGAAAATCGCAGACCATTTTTGTCGGGATAACTTGTGGCGTCAGATCGCAACTGACGGCGCGTGAAGGAGTAAAACAATGATTACTTTTTCTCGTTTTCTGAGCTACTTATAAATTTTTGGAATTTTCCAAGTCTTAATTTTCCAGAAATTCTATAAACATCCATTCCTCAAGCATTATATCCTAGTTTAAATCGAGTCTTATATATATTATTACCGCTGATTTTACGCGAAGGTTTCATTTGTTTTCTTCAAGTGTGCAGGTTTAATTTATCAAGAAGAAGTTACATAAGATTGGAAGGAGCTTTTCACGCATAAATTCTTCTTGGAAAGGATTTAACCACTACTTCACACACGGATCCTACCGAGCTAATCGGGAGTACTAGTTTCTTTCGTCTTTAATTACCTTCCATTATCATAACTTTGATACTTTCGGGAACATTGGGGACAATGTTCGGTTTAAGTGTAGGGAGGAAAATAAAGCGGAACTTTGAAACTATACTTATCCTTGATTATTTGTTTTGTCAATTGTATTTGTGTAATAAACCATGAGAAAATGTCGGTTAGGGTAATTTTGGCACCAAATTTGAAATTTTTCATGACATATAAGAGTGGGCCATTAGTCTTAACAAAAGCGTCTCACGGATAGGAAGTTATATGACTAGCACAAAAACCCTTTACCACCTAAATTCCACCCAAAATGTGAGGATCGCCCTTAGATTAGTAGGAATTAAAGCATTCATCTTTAATGCTTAGAGTGTGAACCGGTAGTATAATAGATTCTAGAACTTGTTTTGTGATGCATCCCAAGATCGTTAGTAAGACTACACTTGTGTAGTTAGGAATAACTAAATGATAAGAGGCATTAGGATAATCCTTGTTTGATACCCGTAATATAATTACTTTTTCCACATTGGTTGAGTAATTCCCCCACACCCTTTGCGTTGTACTCATCTTTAGTACACGATACCCCTAGTTAACCCCTCTGAGCCTATCCTTTTCGCGGTTCTCGTGATGTTTCGGTTTTTCCGGAATATCAATGAAGAGCATTGTTTACACCCCACCCCCAAATATACACCCAAATCGCCTTAGCCTACCTCGTATGCACTCACTTTTAGTGCATTATTGTTATCACCATAAACCCTTAGTTCAATTATCCGTTGCTTGCATGAGTTTCTAAGTCGAGTCATATCCTTTGTATACGCTTTTGGGACGATTGGGATTCATGGGAAAAGTTAAAGTTTATGAAATGACGGAAGGAACGTTAAATTCAAATTCCCTTTGTTTGCATAATAATGTACCCCAAGTGTTTTGATCTTTTCAATTCGGGTCAAATTAGTGTTAGAGTAATAAAACTCAAGTGTATGGATGTGCCTATAAATCCTTATCATTTTGATGTTACCGTAGAGGATGGTAGAGTAAAAGTGTATGAAAAAAAAAAAAAAAAAAAAAAAAAAAAAAAAAAAGCTGCTACCATCCTACATCTATCCTTTAAATTTATGTTTGTTTATTTCAGTTAGCTAGAGTCTAGAGTGTCGAGTCTTGGCTTAGCAACGCCATTCTTCGTATGCATTTAACATAGAGATTTTGACTTGCCACCACTAAATAGCCTATCCCACCAAACCCTTTGTTTCCTACCGTAAGCCTAACGTTACAACCCTTTAAAGACCTCTTTGATAGTCTTTCCTAGGTGCTTACGCCAAAGCGATGGAGGTTTGATCTATTCTCAAGCTTATGGTAATCTATGTACTAGGACCAGTTAATGAGTGTTTATCTTCCATTTCCAATTTGTTATATTTCATATACACCCGAGAGAGATGTGAGTATCCAAACACCCCATGTGAGGTGCTAGTATGTAATTCCGTGCTTGTTATAACTTTTATGGGCTTATATGTGTTGTGGACTGTTTTAAACCAATGCTTCATGACCCCAACATATAAATTAATTGGCTAAAAGCACATTTGCTTGAGGACAAGCAAATACCAAGTGTAGGGATATTTGATAAGGTTTTAAAAGGTACCTTTTGAGGGTCGTTTAAGCCCTTATTTGATCACTTTGTATCCGTGATTGCTTAATATCATTCCTTTTCACTTTTAGGTCTCTTGAAGGCAAAATGCTGGAATGGCACTTATTTGGACGAAAAGGCTCGAATATACGAAGAAAATGGCCAAAGTCGAATCGAGACACTCAAAGTCTTAAAACATCGGGGACGGCGTCACGGCATATACGCGACGCCGTCGGAGGATTTTGTGACGGACGAAGCCAAAACTCCTATTTTCAAGTGACGATGTCAAGTTATAAAAGAGTAGGCCGTCGCAACTCGAGACGGCCTAGATGCAATCCAGACGGCGCCGGTCAAGAGGACGGTGACACAAGCATAAGGTGACGCCGCGCAAGTCTAACGTGCCAAGACGAAACCCTAATGACGGCGACACGACGGCGTCACAAAACATAAGGTGGCCGTCGCATGTGTAATCTTATATATAGAATCCGAATTTTTCAAGATTTGTGTGTAGTCTTTTGGAGTAAAACCTAAACCGAACCAAGGTGTCTTGTACAAGATTTTAGGGTTCCAAACCCTATCTTACATCAAGATAAGTGTTTTACTTCATTAATACAATTATGTCTTTGATTATTTGTGTGTATGCTTGCATGTTCTCCATGTCCGCTAATTTACTTGTGTGTTTGCTTAGGAATATGAAACTTAATTATTGAATATTGATTGGTTGTCTCTTATCTTAGTTGATTAATGATCTAGTAATGCGATAGGTCATTCGTTGTGTACTTAATGCTTGATTAAATCTTTGTGAACCTTAGAATATAACTCCTTGAGTAGTTGTAAGCTAAACCATCCAAAGAGTGCCTTAGAGTAAGAGTTTATTATCCCTAGTGGGTTTTGTAGACGAGACCCTTTGGTAAGTTCAAAGAGTTAGGGAGAAACGATACCCTACAACCTTAGACACACAACGCAACTAAGAATAAGGACGTGACAATTCAACCACCAATAGGAGATAATTAAGGAGTAGTAAAACCTAAGTAAACACATCTTTAAACTATCATACGAGCACACAATAATTAGACATAGACTACATACACCTTAGATTGGATAATTAGATAAGTAGAGTAATCGGTAGCAATACCAACCCCCAAATCCAAACCCCGAGATTCGTACCTTTCCTTTCCTTAAAAATATAAAAGATAAAAATAATCTTCCTCAACCCCAACCTTAGCGTAGTAACTTCTTACTAGCATTCCTATTCCCCTAGAGAACGATATCAATACCCGTGGCTTACCCTAATACTACACTACAACGATTAGGTGCACTGCCTAGGGTGTTGAAAAACTTGCTCGATGAAAAGGAAGTTCCTTTGACCCCGAACGACGCGTGTAGCATTATCAGTTGTTCAATTCACTCATTCACTCTACGCATAACTCTTCATATATTATCATACGTGTGTGTGTGTGTTTGTTCATCCGATCTCTTCTTCTCTATTTCTTCTATTGATGCTTGTGTTATGAATATGGGAACCTAACATCCTTATCTTATATGTCGATGACATATTGATCATGGGAAAAGACATTCCAAGTTTGCAAGATGTAAATCTTATCTTGGAAAGTGCTTTTCTATGAAAGATTTAGGGGAAGCAGCATTTATTCTGGGAATCAAGATCTACCGAGATAGATCAAGGCGGTTGATTGGACTAAGTCAAAGTACTTACATCGATAAAATATTAAAGATATTCAATATGCATAATTCCAAGAAGGGATACTTGCCGATGCAAGCTAAACATGGCTTAAGTAGTGAACTATGCGCGTCAACACCTGAAAAGGTGGCACACATGAGAAAAGTTCCTTATGCTTCGGCTGTAGGATCTATCATGTATGCTGTGAGATGTACAAGGCCTGATGTGGCGTTTGCACAAAATATCACCGATCGATATCAATGTAATCCGGTGTGAAACAACGGCATCTCATAAGAACATTCTTAAGTATCTAAGGGCTACTAAAGATATGTTTCTAGTGTATGGTAGGAATCGGATGCGTAACTTGATGTTACTGTGTTTTTGGATGCGTCTTTCCAAACCGATAAAGATGATAAGAAGTCTCAAACGGGATATGTCTTTGTCATTAATGGAGGAGCAGATTGATTGGAAGAGCAAAAGCGCATAACGATCGCGATGTCTATTATAGAAGTGAGTACATAGGCGCTTGGAAGTTGCGATGGAAGTCGTTGATTAGGAAATTCATTTCGGACTCGGAGTAATGCCTCAATCGAATTACCTTTAAATGTGTATTGTGACAACTCTGCTGCAATAACATTTGCCAATGAGCCCGGAGTCATGAAGGCGCGGACATTTTCCTCATCGATATCACTATGTTCGAGAACAAGTCAAAATAGGTGAAATCAATCTACTCAAAGTTCATACAGATGATAATCTAGTCGATCTCTTCTGAAGCCTTTGCCAAAAGAAAACTTATCGACATGCTCGATGGGATAGGACTTCGTTTAGCTAGCAGTTTCATGCAGATATGTGATTAGTATTTGGATAAAGGATGTTATGAACAAATATTATTTAAATGAAATAAAATAGTTGTTTATGTTTATTTTTCATTTTCTTAATATTATATCCTATATTTGCATGTTTAATCCGTGAATAACTTATGTTATTCTAAATAGTCCGTTGTCGATCAATGATGTGGGAATGTCATTGAATTAAGACAAATCTGAGTTTTGGTAGAATATACTTAAAGTATATTGATGCGTGGGACATACCAGATTCACATGATATTCAATGAATTGAATATAGGACAGATCCCAACTTTACATGATTATACTTATGGATCTTTGTCATTAAGTAAATCATGAAATGTTTATCCTCAGACTTGAGATACCGGATAATCAAGTATGAATGTAGTGCACTTGTGTGAGATAGTCTAACGCTATCCAGAATCGGTAGTTATAAGGGCTATTTTCGTAAGTGTTACAAAGTTCATGAGTTATGTTTGTAGTCAAGAGAATTTGTTCATTTGAATTTGTTTCAAAGCATAATACTATATTTGGGCCCCTCGTAGGGTTGACAAGGTGTTTGTATAGCCATACCCAAGATCAACTGAATACGTTCGGATGATTTGGTAATCTTGTTCAATCGATATAACGAGAAATGAATATTAACTTATGAAATGACTTGATCCATATTCATAGTTAATGTAGTATTAGTAGCAAAGGATAAGTAAAATGATGAATCATTAAATGGTTTTCCAGAAACCATACTCGATTCGATCTGGAGGCATTGGCGTGTTAGGCTAGACTAAATCAATGTCATTACTATATTAAGTAATATCCAAGTAGGAGCTGAAAGGTTTTATGGATATTTAAATATACATATGACCGGATTCGAACTCGAGACTTCGGGATTGCACACATTACGTATGAGAATTGATGTTAAATAATTAATATATATAAATGTTATTATTATTAATTATTAGTCACGAAATAAATACTTAACGATAGTTAATATTTAACGAAGTTAGGCTAACGGTCGTTAAATGTAAACTAAAGGGACTAGAAATGAAATTAGAAGTCGGGAAGGATCTAGAATCCCTCTTGAATCCTTGTGGCCGGTCGTGGACATGCATAAGCCCAAGGGAGGCTTAACTTGTTCTCCAAGATTGGTTACTTATATATACAAACCCCTTGTATTCAATATAACCTAATCTTTGTGACTTGCAAACCTAATTTCTCTTCTTCTTTCCCTCTTTCTTGTGCTTGGCCGATCGGTTAATACCCTCCCCAAGGGTTTCGATTTTTCCAACTCAAGATTAAGTGTTTGGTTTGTTTGTGATCAAGAACCTAGTCTTTCACTTCAATTCGATATTAGTACGTGTGTACAAGAGCGAAGGACAAATACACTTGTGTTTGTGGGTTTTTCTTGGTGGTCGACTTTTGTGGGTCGATTGGTATTAAACCCTAAGTTAGGGTTTGGGTTATTGTTCCTCATTCATATTAACGTGTGTTTCTTGAATTGCTAAAAGGTACGCATATTCTTATTCGGTTAATTACTTACACATATTTTCCTATTACTTCCGCTGCATGCTTTGATGATGTTTACTTGCTTTTGTAATTGTTATGATTTGTAAAACCCAACAAATCCTTCATCTGTTGAAGCGCTAGACTGCAATAGATTGATAGCAGTATCTTTTGATCTTCTCATGAGTCACCTCAGAAAGATGATGCTCGGGTATGAAAATGAAGAAGCTCATGGCCTTTTTAAAATAATGGAAACGGTGGCTAGCATAAATGCCTTGTACCCCTCTGGAAAAACAATGATGGATATGATTTTGGAAATCATTGAAGAACTTCGTAACATCAGATATGTATTGAATGTAGAAAGAGAAGAAATTGTTGTGGGCTTCGATGAAGAAGTGGAAACACTACTTGATCAACTTACCGGAACGTCAGCAAAACAACTTCAGATTATTTCGATTGTGGGAACACATGGTCTTGATAACAGAGGCGGAGATAAAGGGGGGTCCGGGGGGTCATGTGCCCCCGGCGAAAAAAATTGTAGTGTGAATTTTAAAATTTTCTGACTATTTTTGTAATTTGCCCCCAACGAACCAAAATTTAGTGTAGTTTCTAAAAATTATCATATTTTGCCCCCTCGACAAAAGTTTTCTGGCTCCGCCCCTGCTTGGTAAGACAACTTTAGTTGGATATCTATACAACCATCCATTAATCGAGTATACTTTTGACATTCGGGCATGGAATTGTGTTTCTCAAGTAGAGTTTGGTTCAATAAAGATCAAAGAAAAACTAAAGATCAAATAAATCATTCTAAACCATTCATTTTTTAATCAAAACAATAAAATAAACTTTCACCTTCATTTTAAAAACTAAATATATCACAAACCATTTATTGTTAGATGAAACTAATCATACCATCACGACAAGCATAAAATTACCTTTAATTTGATATCCCACATCATATACTTTCGACGAATTTTTTTTCCGACTTTTTTGTGGGTTTACGGTTTACGGTTAGGGTTTAGGTTTTTAGGGTTTAGGGGTTTGACTTTTTTGGTTTAAGCTTTTAGGGGTTAAGGGTTTAGGTTTCTTAGAGTTTAGCGGATAGGGTTTAGGTTTTTTTGTTTAGCGGTTAGGGTTTTAAGGTTTAGGGTTGTAGGATTTTTATGGTTTAGGGTTTAGGGTTTAGGGCTTTAGGGTTTAGGGTTTATGGGTTAGGGTTTTTAGGGTTTAGGGGTTAGGATTTTTAGGGTTAAGGGTTTGTAGTTTAGGGGTTGTGTTAACACAAAAGATTATTTTTAAAATTTTCATTTATGGTGTAATATATCGAAACCCGCAAAAAACGATAAAAAATAAGTTCGTCGAAAGTATACAATATTGGATCTTTATAGAAAGATAATTTTATTCTTGTCGCAATGGTATAATTAGTTTTATTTAACTATTAACGGTTTGTGAGACATTTACTTTTTAAATATATGGGTGAAAGTGAATTTAATTAATTTGATCAAAAATTGATAGTTAAGATTGATCTATTTGATCTTTAGTTTTTATGTGATCTTTATTGATCTCACCACTTCTCAAGTATATATAAAGAGGAACCTGTTACTCGACATATTAAGCTCTTTTAGCACCGTTGGTACAGATGAGAATTTAGATGTGGCAAAACGGACGGGCCAAGCGGCACGAGTTGCTGGCCAGAATGGGCAAGACGGCTTAAACAAGACGAATTTAAATGGTAGCGCCAAACGAAAGACACGTTATACAAATCGCTTAATAAAATACCTAAAACGATTTAAATAAATTCCTTAAACGTAATATCTTATTTATATTAAAAACTTAAATATATTATATATAAAAAAATCTTTAAACGATCGAATGTTCTACAATTGAGAAAAAAATCGCCTGTTAGTCCATTTAAGTTTTAATGAGCTATATGTACCATTTCAAAAAAAGAGAGAGGTTAAATGTCTTGAAATCTTTAAAAATGTTTAATTTAATCTGCAAGACATTTTAAGACCTCTCGATGAGATATATAAAATGAGCGATGAGCTATTTGGGGAAAAGTTGTATAGGTTTTTAAAAGATCATCAATATTTGGTGGTGTTGGATGATATATGGGATAGTAAGGCGTGGAATGAGCTCAAAATTTATTTTCCGGATGACGATAAAGGATGTCGAGTTATATTTACTAGCCGTCACAAAGATGCGAGGAAAAATGTGGGGGGAGCCAAACCTGCTCATGTTTTGCGTCTTCGCAATGAAGGTGAAAGCTGGGAAATTTTTCAGAAGAAGGTATTTAGGACCGGATTATGCCCTCACCGGTTGGAGATAATTGGAAGGGAGATAGCAAACAAATGTGGAGGTTTACCGCTTGCAACTGTTTATAACTTCAGGTCTAATGAAAAATAAATGGTTAGATACCTGGTGGAGTCAAAGTTCGCTTATGATTCGTGATCCAAGTCAATACATGGACTCGTTGGGTTTAAGCTACAATCTTTTGCCTCGTGAATTGCAACAATGTTTTCTATTTCTTGGAGTATTTCCTGAGGACTATGACATCCCGGTAACAAAGCTGATATGGCTATGGGTTGCTCAAGGATTCATACATGAAACCGGAAGAAAAAAGTTTGGAGGATGTTGCAGAGGATTTCTTGATGAATCTAATACAAAGGAGTCTGTTGACGACTGCCAAAATAAGGGCAGATGGTCAAATTGAGCATGTCGGATACATGACATGTTGCGGGATTTATGCTTGAGAAAAGCCGAGGAAGAACATTTTTCCTCACACATATACACTTATGCTCGTGCTCCTGCTACTGCTACTGCATTACCCTCCTATGCTGGTTTTTGTTATCCATTTGAGTTGGGCAAAGTTCTTCAAGAAGGCAGATCAATGTTTCCTTCAGATGTAACAGATCTCTTTAATTTGAGATACTTGGCCATTCAAGCTCATGGTGGAAATCCCCAACCATCAATATCAAGCCTTATCAACCTACAAACGCTGAAAATATCGTCGAGGAATAATATACTTCTACCAAAGACGATATGGGATATGATAAATCTAAGGCACTTGTATATCAAATCAGGGGAAAATTTTATCGACTAGCTGTTTTCTGTACAAGTCAAAGAGAACGATGGTTGCCCCAGTGGGTTGGCTAGCCTGCAAACTTTGACCCAAGTATGTCCTCAGTCTTGTGTGAATTTATCTTCAAGAATTCCCAATCTTAAAAAGCTCGGTTTTTGTGGACCCTTGATTTCAACCCAAGGTGATATCGAATTCCCAAACACACAATCTTTAAAGCACCTTCAAAAATTGAAGCTATTGAATACAATTCCCTACCATGAACCGACGAGGTCGTGTGATTGTCATATGTTTCCTAAAACGCTCAAGAAACTGACGTTATCAAATATAGGGTTGGATTGGGCACAGATATGGGACCTTTGTTGGTCCACCTAATCTTGAGGTTCTTAAATTAAAATCCCATGCGTGGGGGTGCAAGAGACGATGAACATTCTGAGAGACTAAAGGTCTTGAAATTGCATGATTTGGAGTTATGTCAATGGGAATTTCGGAATAATAACTTCCCAGGACTACGACGTTTAGTGGTTCGTCGTTGCTTAAAACTTAACAGTATCCCCTCGGATTTAGGAAAGAATTTGGACACTGGAGGTTGAGGTAAGTGGGTGCAATAGCTCTGCACTGGAATCTGCACTAGAAATCCAGAAAGAGCAACAGAGCCTAGACAACGATTTCCTGAAAGTCTATACCGACCAGAAACATCACACTGGTAAGTTTTTGCGAGCCTATGCGCAAGTGCTATAAAATTCAGTAGATACCTTGCAAACTGTTTAATCTTTAGGACGATAAAAGATGCTTATGGCGAGATATAATAGATGCTTAAACAGCGCAGGCTGTTTAAGTTAGTCATGTGATGAAAATTTAAACTCATACAATTTATCTTTGATGTTGGTTTTCTTTTATTTTCTAACATCAGTCTGTAATGATTTTTATTATTTTGCAGGATGAGCATTGGATCATGTTTGGAAATCAAATAAATGGATATTGCTGAACTTTAATAGCTCGTGAAAGATGGTTTGCAGGTTCTTATACTACATATAAGCTAATAAAATCATATTAATACAAAAACATGAATCTCTTAGGCAATCGAGGTCTTAATTGTATCTTTCTTTAAGAAAACATTATGATGAATACTTTTTCCATGCTGATTATATGTGATATGATGTTAAATGTACAAATTTTGCCTTATTGCGACTGTAGAATAAACATGCGATCTTTGGCCTGCATGACTTTGTTGTGTGTTTCTGGGCTGATCAGAATACTACTTTCCCAATATTGAGCTTATGCATTTTGGTTCATTACTTTGAAAACCATATCATTATGTTCGTACAGTTAATAGAAGGACTGACTTATACACGGCATTAGACAGAAAAAACAATGTCAGTCACTCGAACTGATGGAACGATTTATCATAGTCTAAATGGATGAACAGATTGGGTTGTAAAATGACTCTTTGGTAACTCACCCAAAAACGCAGGGTGTATAGAGCTTTCTTTAGTAAGTATAGCTGCGTTCCATGATGAAGTACCCTTCAAACAGCATGAGTATGTTCTGTCTAGAATGCAGTGGCAACAATGTTTGTTTGGTCTAGTCTCGTATCTCTTATGTGTCGATCATATCTTGCTTTTTCTGAACGTTTGTTATTTGCTTGCCTATCACGATTAATGCTGATCAAGTAAGGTAGTGTTTGTTGCTTGATTAAAATGAACCTACCATGATCCTTTTAGAAATAGTAAAATACATTTTGAGATTTTGTTATGCTAACATTTTTGCTATTGAAACGGTTAATGAACATGATAGTTTCTCATCAAGTATCCTGATAGAAAGTTTTTTTGTATGGTGGTTTTCTGGTTTCATTTATCCGTCAACAAATTAATAACAGATGGACTTGTGTATTGCTGTCGTATGCATATGTGTTGTGGTTAAGGGAACGAATTTGGAAGACGCGTTTATGGGATTTAGGCTAAAAATATATATTTATAACAATACAGTAACAAGAGGGTAAGATCGTGACACCCAAGACTAGAAAGTCTATACAAGGCATTACCAAAACATTAGCTTGATGTACAAACACTGAAGCAACAAATATGAAATTCCAGACTAAGATATGATTATTACACAAAGAAAACCTCTTAACATCACTTAGTAACATACATTAGAGCTCAAGTTTGAGTGTCTTGATCCGGGGGGAAGACAAGAAGCTTAAAATTCTTTTGAATCAAACGGGCAGAAGCAATAGCTGGACGCGAAGTCCAAGACAACTCCATAACCTCAAGAGTTTCTATATCCCCCAAACCAGAAGGCAACTCAACAAGCTGTTCACAATGCCTCAAACTAATCTGTTGGAGTTGAGGAAATTGATGACCTGCAGCCTCCCAATGCACCAAATCTGTCTTTCCAATTTGAAGAACTCTTAGCCGAACAAAACTTCCATCGGGTGTCTTCCATATTTCACCCACAAACGCATTGTCTCCCAACTTAAGAACCTCAAGACCTGGCAACTTCCCAAGAACTGACATGTCTTCCCAACCAAGCATCGTGTCAGATATAGTAAGTTTCTTTAGTTTTGGTGGGAACTTATACCATTCGGGTAGACCATGTAACTTACCGTCCAACGGTGGAATTGGGTATGTGTCGTTCAGCAATTTCAGTTTTTCGAGGTGACTTAATTTTGCAATGTTATCAAACTTACAACTACCCTTTTTCTCTTCCAAAAGTGTCATCAAGTTCCCACGAACACCTAGTTTTTGTAGATTAGGCGTCCGAGTTAAGATCACGTCAGTACAACTATTTGGTGACACTTTAGCCATGGTTTTAAGATTTTCATTCACCAAGGGATCTTTAGCACTCTTCCGTGACTTTGAAGATGGGGTCGGCAAATCACTAGCTGCACTTGTATAAACATGCCTCAACTGTAACAGCTTCCAGAGATCCGCTTGAACATCAATGTTACGAGAATTTGTCTCTACAATAAGTGTTTGTAGGTTCCAAAGATTCGAGATGGCTGCTGGAAGAACCTTAAAAGTCCCTAATAGTGCAATGTACCTTAAATGAACGAGTTGGATGCTAGGGAAACGAGGGAAACTAATTGGCCGGACGTCCAAAACTCTAAGCAAACTAAATGCCCCCGGAAAATATGTTATGAGATCTGAACGTAAGACGGTTTCTTCTTTCCCATAGGACAAGAATGACCGAATGTGTGAAGAATTAGGCTTTGAAGACACATAATCTGAAACCCTAGAATGGACAGAAACACGACGAAAGACATTAGGATCGACTGATATATAAGAAGATGGCTCGTTACCTTTGATTTCCTTGAAGAAATTTTCTTCTTCGGCTTGTTTAACACACAAATCATGCAACATATCATGAACTCGACATGTTTTAATCCCACCATTAGCCCTTCTTTTCTCAACCAAAACCAGGTTCCGGTCCACAAGATCCTGCAAGTTCTCTTCTGCCATTTCTTCTGCACTAGCATCTCCAATTCGCTGAATAAACCCTTCAGCGACCCATATATGAATCAATTTCCACACGGGTATTTCAAAATCTTCTGGAAAGACACCAAAATAGAGGAAACAAGCTTTCAAATCGTATGGTAAATGGTTATAACTTAGTGCTAATACATCCATACATTGCTCTGGCTCCATAGCTACATAAGTATTCACCTTCTCCTCTACTCGTTCCCACCAACTGCGCGTTTTATCTTTCTTTTTTAAAATTCCAGCAATCACAACAATGGCAAGAGGTAACCCGTAGCACTTTCTTGCAATTTGCTTACCTAAATCCTCCAATTCTTTGATGCAACGGGTTCCTTTAGGGAAAACTTTCTTCTCTAAAAGCTCCCAACTTTCATCATCTGTAAGAAACCGAAGCTGATAAGGAGGTAGACTCGTGTTAGCATGTATTGCCACATCTTTGTTTCGACTAGTTAACAAGATCCTACTCCCATTTTTTGTGTTAGGAAACACCATCTTCAAATCATCCCATGTCTTTTTAGTCCAAACATCATCTAACACAATAAGATACTTCCCATCTTTCAACTGCCTACGCAGTTCATCCGCAATAGTATCAACACTCCACTGCGACGTATCCTTGTTTTCACGAGTAACATCATACAAAATCTTGAGAAACACTTCCCTTCTATTATAAACTTGTGAAACATAAACCCAAGAACGAATATAAAACTCATACTGAATTGACGGATCGTTATAAACTTTCTTAACAAGAGTCGTTTTCCCTAAACCGCCCATACCAACAATTGACATCACCTCAAGCTCATCCGTCTCATCCTTAAGCCACCCAGCAACTTTTTCAGCTTCTTCATCAAACCCCACAACATTATCCTCCTCAACAGACGGAGGACACCTTATAAACGACACACTTTTATTAAAAACCTCGTTTGCAAACAGCTTATTATCATATATCTCCTTAACACGTCCCCTTATATCCTCAATCTCCTTACCCACACTTCTAAGCTTCATGGGATAGTCTGCAATATGAAGGGCTTTTTCAATATTGGTTCTTGACTTATGGACAGATGCATAGAACACATACATGTCAACAATGTCTTCGGCTTTATATACTTCTATTCTTATTCGTCTAACGAGTTCCTTAACTACAGCATGTTTGCTTCTGCTCTCGGTTGTTTCTTTCACGAAAGCTGCTAGTAGTCTAAGATCGTTGCATAACGAGTCGACTTGGTCTTTGACAGTTGAGATCAAATGGGCGTTGTAGACTAGTAGTTGTTTTAGGTTACCTAGCAGGAATTCTACTGCTGCATCAGCCATTTTTACGTATAAAAAAAAAAATTTTTTTTGCTAGTTCAAATGATTTGATATTGGTCACAAAATGTTATAATTTGGAGTGGATATTATTTTGGCTTGTAGGAAAATTGGTAGCAACTTCTTGGCAAATTCATTTGATAGTTGACTCTATAGTTATAGTCGTTGTCTCGTTGATAAAGTCGTTTAAATTATTAAACCGTGTTCTTTTTTCAGAAATAATTGTTATGTCCTGTTTGAACATAACAAGTTTAAAATTGGGCCATTGGGCAATTTTATTATAGTAACTTCATCCATATATACAATTTTAAAATTGGACACCCAAACACCCAACTGGAGCAAAAAACGGGCCGCGGACCCAAAAACGGGCCACGACGCAAACAGAGGCCCAACAACACTTCTTTATTATCAGGAAAATGGCATTTGCACTACACGTGATGAAGAAAACCATTTTTTACTCCACCGACCTAGCAGATTAAGTATTATATAGAATACGGGTGTTCACAAAGCATGTAATAAACTTCCTTTGCCGCTAGTGGCGAAGAAGAATTTCACCGTAAAAAAGAAATGAAAATTGAAAAGTGAACCAAATGAATTTTGAAATGAATTAAATATTCAACTTTTGGTTTGAATATGATTTTAGTAAAACGTATATCGAACTAAACCGAAAACTGAATTCACATAAATATGTATATTGTTTAAGCTTGGAAATATTGTTTCCCCATAAACTATATAATTAAATAAAAAATGAAAAATTATGTAATTCAGTTATTCGAACCAACCATAACCAAATATGTTTTTTCTCGTCGGAAATTTTGAAAAAAAAAATCGTTGAAAGTATATAGAATTGCATATCTATAGAAACTTAGAAAGATAATTTAATTCTCGTCGCGATGGTGTATTTTTCGTAGCTTGAAGATTTACCATTTGCAAGATATGTTTTTTTTTTTTTTTTAAAGTGGAAAATAATTTTAATTAATTTTGATGAAAAATTGATAGATAAGATTGATTCATTAGATATATGACAAATATATGATCTATGAGGAATTTTCAATTGCTTACCTTTATTTTGGTGCTTACTAAGGGACAAATCTCAACCATTCATCTAGTTTAATCTAATAGTGCAGATTAAGCTAAGATTTATTAGATAAACATAAGTCCATGGTTTCTTTTTTATCTTTTTCTTTTAATTCACTTTTTTTTTAATTCACGTTATTCACGTTTTTTTTTTAATTCGCGTTTTTTTCTTCGTTTTTGTTCATTTTCGTCCGTTTTCATACGTTTTCGTCAGTTTCATACTTGTTTTTACGCTTTCATACATTTTCGTCCGTTTTCATACATATTCGTCCATTTTCTTACGTTTTCGTCCGTTTTCATACGTTTTCGCCCGTTTTCTAACGTTTTCGTTCATTATTCATATTTTTCGTCCGTTTTCATACTTGTTTTTACGCTTTCATACGTTTTCGTCCGTTTTCATACATATTCGTCCATTTTCTTATGTTTTCACGTTTTCGTCCGTTTTTAAATGTTTTCCGCTGTTTTCATACGTTTTTGAATATCACAAGTGATATTCTGTGATATTCTATAATATTCGGATGATCACAAGTGATATTCTGTGATATTCAGAATATAACTTGTGATATTCTAAATATCACAAGTGATTTTCAACTACTGTTTTGTAACATGAAAATCAAAATTGATATTCAGAATATCACAAAGTGATATCCAAAAAATCATAAGTGATATTCATAATATCACAAAGTGATATTCAGAAAATCACAAGTGATATTCAGAATATCACAAATATATAATTTGAATAGTAGCTACATAGTTTGGGGGTATTTGTTTAACCTTATTTTATTTGCTTATGAGCTTATGTGATTTCGATTTATGTTTCACAAGCTTAATTTGCTTATTTTGAAACTTATAAAAATATGTAGGGCTGAGCATCGGGCTGAAACCGACCCGTCCAGACCCGATCCCGGCCCATACCGAAACCGACAAAGCTGAAAATCCTAACCGAATCCCGACCCGATTTTAGTTCGGGTAATCCCGAATCCCGACCCGAGTCCCGAAACAAACCGATTTGTATGGTTTTCTTTGTATTATCCCGGGTAATCCCGACCCGACCCGAGTCCCGAAAAGAGAAAATGGTCAAATTTTGGTTTAGAGTTTATACATATTCGTCCATTTTCATATGTTTTTGTCTGTTTTTAAATGTTTTCGGCCGTTTTCATATGTTTTCTGAATATCACAAGTGATATTCTGTGATATTTAAAATATCACAAGTGATATTCTGTAATATTCAGATGATCACAAGTGATATTCTGTGATATTCGGAAAATCACTTGTGATATTCTATTCAGAATATCACAAGTGATTTTCTGAATAATATCACAAGTGATTTTCTGAATATTATAAGTGATTTTAACTAATGTTTTGTAAAATGAAAATCACAAGTGATATTCAGAATACCACAAAGTGATATCCAGAAAATCACAAGTGATATTCATAATATCAAAAAGTGATATTCAGAATATCACAAAGTGATTTTTGAATATCACAAAGTGATTTCTGAATATAAAAAAGGTGAATTTAAAAAAAAACAACTTTAAAAAAATGAATAAAATAAAAAACGTGAATTTAAAAAAACACAAAAAAAGTATGTGAATAAAAAAGAAAGACAAAAAGACAAGAAAAAAACATGGACTTAGGTTTACCTTTAAATCTTAGCTTAATCTCCACCATTAGATCAAACTAGATGGATGGTGGAGATTTGTCCCTTAGTAAGTATAAATTTATGGGTAAGCAAAATAAAGTCACTCTATGATCTATATTGATCTCAACTCTATATAATCATATGGCAAAAAGTTTTAATAACAAATGTTAAGAGATAAGAAAATAAAAACTTTAAAAACAATACATGACTTGAAAGAGCATTTGTTTTCCAATAATTTTAAATTATATATCTATATTAAACCGCTACGTCGGTGGCATTATTTTAAACCTTTTTTTATATTTTTTTTGTTAAGCGCTATTATTTTAAATGTTTTTTAAGGGTTCCGGTGGGTTTTTTTTTATGGTTTAGGGCTTAACCAGGCCCACGAAGTTTAGCCCGTTATGACCACAGAATGATGTAGTTTTGTTGGGCCTTTTTTGAGCAGTATATATGTAGTTTCATTTTCTTTGCTGTGAAACTACGTGTCTTCTCCAGATTTTTTGGTAGGTACGCCGTTTGTTGGATCATTCGTTCATTATTGCATGTTCGATTTCTATGTTTGTGTTTTTCTTTTGCATGTTTGTTGTAGGTTGTTTCATCAGTGGGTGTAAGTCAGTAGGTGTTTGGTGTTGTTTACGAGCTATAGTATCTATTATTGTTTGTTATGTTTTTGCATGCACGTTAGTTCGGCTATTCTTTTGCAGCTTGTGGGTTGTTTGGTTAGGGATTGTTGTGTTTAGGTTGCTTTGTTGTTTAGATGCTTTGATTGTTAGTATGAGAAATAAGAGTAAGGCATGCAAGAGGGTGGACGTTGTTGATAGTTGTCCTCGAAATTTAGAACCCAGTAAGCATGTTGTGAGCCTAGGTGGTTGTGCGTTGGATTCGAGTGGTTTGGTTACAGTTGAGGAAGGTGTTGTAGGATGTAGTGTTAATGTTCATGGAATTTTGGGACGCGATGTTGTTGGTCAGGGTGGTGCGTCGTTAGATAGTCATCGGAACAGTCGTGATGGTGCGTTGGAGGAGCGTCAGGCTTCCAATAAAGGGGCTTGCCATTCAAATGTCGGCGATCAACGAGTTACGGCGTATCTTTTGTTTTTCCGAAATAGAGGTTTTCATTGTTCGCTTGACATTGTGACAAATATTTTACTACTTTGATAACAGGATCCACACCTATGCACGTTGTTGCGCGTGCTGCTAGCCCTTCAGTTGAACACTCTTATGTTTCCTTTCGGAATGTTGGCTCTGTTGGTGAAAATGTTAGTGTCTCTTTGTTGCAGCACCCGATTGTGGTTCCTGATGTTGGGCAATTTTTGAATGATTCAACAGGTTTAGTGGCATTCTTTTAAGTTAATTTTGTCTAATTGTTTTGTTCTACATGTTAAGATGTTAACAGCCTTTTTTTATGTGGGGTGTTGCAGTTCATTCTCGATTACCCATAAATTTGGATTTTCAATCGAGAGGCATATCTTATGTTCCACCAGTGAATGCTCAACTACCTGTTAATCTTGATGTCCAGTCAAGGGCTATTTCTTTTCCTGAAGCAGCGACGTTAGAGCATGGTGGGTGCCAAGTTGATGCAGTTGTAACACATCGTCCCACAAAACGACTACGTACAATGAATATTGCTCCTGATGCGCCAGTTGAGGAAGGTGTTGAAGGATGTAGTGTTAGTGTTCATGGTATTTTGGATGTGATGTTGGTAGTGAGGGTGGTGCGTCATTAGATAGTCGTCGTGAGTTTGGGCGGATGCTTCATTTACAAAGTAAGGTTGACGGTACGGATGCTTTACCTGACATGGCTAGAGCTGAATATACGTTGAAAAGGAAAGTTGGTGACAGTGGTGACGGTGCGCTGGAAGGCCATGGGGCTTCCAATAAAAGGACTTGCCTTTCAACTGCCGGACAATCATCAGGTTTTGAGCGTGCCTTTTTTGTTTTTATGAATTACAGGTTTTAATTGTTCGTTTGACATTGTGATGGATATTAACCTATGAGTGTGCATGTTGCTATGCGTGTTGCAGTCCCTTTGGTTGAACACGCTTCTGTTGCCTTCCGAAATGTTGGCTCTGTTGGTGAAAACATTGTTGATCCTTCTACCAACGTTCAATTGTCACCTGAAAGCGTGGTAGATTTTAGTATTGATGGTGTCTCTGTTGCAAAGGCTATGTGTGGTTCCTGAAGTTGGACAATTTTCAGATGCTTCAACAGGTTTGCTGGCAATCTTTTAAAGTCATTTTCTATGATTGTTTGGTCGTACGCTTTAGCATGTTAACAACAATTTTTTTTTCATGTGGGGTCTTGCAGTTCATGCTCGATTACCCATAAATCTGGACTTCCGATCGACATCCATATCTAATGATCCACCAACGACTGTTCAAGTACCTCTTAATCTTGATTTCCAGTCAAGGACTATTTGTTTTGCTGAAGCAGAAATGTCACAACATGTTGGGGCGCAAGTTGATGCAGGTCTAACACGTCACCCCACAAAACGTCGTCGTACAACGAATAGTGTTCCTGATGCGCATATGCCGTATATGCATGCTAGCAACTGTGGTTCGACTACAATGGGTATGCGTTTGCTTGCAGCAATTTTTTTCCCGGCAACTGTTTTTTATACTTTTTAATGGACGTGGTTCCTATAATAGCTTTGTTATTCAACATACCCGCCAGCAGAATATATGGAGTTTGGCCCTTGCAACAAATCATGTCGTCATTGTGGGGCTGTATTTTAGGACGAGGAAAAATTAAGTTATTCTGTATTTTGGGACGAGGAAAAATTAAGTTATTCAACACTGTCTCGGGGTCCTATATACCATCGTTGTTGTCTGGAAAGGAGGGTGAAAGTGTTGACAATAAGGGAGTACCCTGCAATTATATGTGATCTGTTCTCTAACAACCATTTTCTAGAAAACATACGGGATTATAATCAAATGTTTGCTATGACTTCACTAGGCTCGAATATAGATGAATCCGTAAATGTTGGCAGAGGACTATATGTTTTCAAAATATTTGGGCAGATATATCACCGTATAGGAAGACTATGTCCAGTGCCAGGTTCATGCACAAGGTTTTTGCAGCTCTACATTTACGATACCGACCATGAGGTTCAGAATAGGTTGGATCATTTTTCAGACTGGGCAAGAATCCTATTAAGACCAGAGATTGTGCAAACACTAATTACATTCCTTGATCATAACAATGCACTGGTGCAGCTCTTCAGGACGGCAAGGGACAAGCTACAGCAACATGAAGTGTTGCAGTTTAAGGTGAGACTCTTCAGTGTTGGAAAGGCATCGCAATATGAGTTGCCTACTGCTGATGCAGTCGACGCTATAGTTTTTTATGACATGGAGGAGACGGAGAGTGACTTTGATGTCATACTGGAAGCTCATTCTGGGGAAGCGCAGAGGATTAACAAACTACATGCAATATATATGCCATCTCAGTTTCCGTTGTTGTTCCTCTTTGGCGAACATGGCTATCATATGGATCTACGGTATCTTAACGTTGAATCAACTTCAACACGTAGGGGCCAAAAAATATCTATGAAAGTGTTTTATTGTTATCAGTTACATGATAGGCATGGATATTACAACCTGTTGAGTAGAGGTGGGGGGCTATTTCAACAATATGTTGTCACAACATATTGTAGTATAGAATAGAGTAGAATGTATTTCATTAGAGCTAATCAATCAACGATTAGAGGAGACTATTTAACGGGTCTGTATGATGCAATTGCATGCGGTGATGTTGATGGTTTAGATGTGGGGCTGAGAATTATTTTGCCTTCGTCATTTATTGGGGCCCCCTGATATATGTATAGTCATTATTTAGACGCTTTGGCAATCTGCAGGGTGCATGGCAACCCTGCATTTTTTGTAACGTTCACATGTAACACCAAGTGGCCTGAAATACAGGAATACATGGCTGCATATCCAAACCTTACTGCAGCTGACAGACCGGATGTTATAGACCGTGTATTTGAGCATAAAATTCACTGCCTTATTAACTATCTACGGGAATCTCGACCTTTTGGCTCAGTGAATGCAGGTATATTATATTTTGATTACCGTGTTCACAACTGATGTACTTATATGTGTATGTCATCCACATAAAAAAACTTATTGCTTCTTCATCTTTCTTTTTTTCAGTGTTGTACATGGTGGAATTCCAAAAAAGGGGTCTGCCACATTGTCACATATTGTTGTGGGTAACACGCAGGCCTGAAATGATGAGGCCGGAGGAAGTAGATAGGTACATAAGCGCAGAACTACCCCATCAGCAAAACGATCCAAAAGGGTTCAGAGTTATATCAGAATTTATGATGCACGGTCCACAATAGGCGATTTACGAATGCGGTTGTATCGTGATAGAACGACGTGTAATTTTTTTCCCAATGGATTACTGCGAAGCCACATTTTTTGACAAAGTTGGGTATGCACACTACAGAAGGAGGGACGTGCAGATAGATGCACACCGAAGTGGTGTCAGGTTGGACAACGCTTACGTTGTGCCATACAATCGTGAACTATGTATGAGGTTTTATGCACATGTAAATGTTGAACATTGTGGCTGGACGATGCTCATAAAGTACCTATTTAAATATATTTCAAAGGGTACGGACAGAATTATTGCTCGGGTGTCCAGGAAAATAGGTGAGGCACAACATAGCCACGCGGGTGCTTCGACTTCCAATAGCAGTTCACTCATGGGTATGGATGAGATAAAGAACTTTGCGAATGCGCGTTATATCGGTCCTCACGAGGCTTGCTGGCGTATATTTGGTTTTGATATCCACAGTAGAGAACCGACGGTCCAAATCCTTGCTGTTCACCTTGAAAACATGCAGCATGTTTCTTTCAAAGTATCACAGACAGTGCAATCTATACTAAATAATCCAAGCGCCAGGCGAACAACTCTGACAGAATGGTTAGCATTCAATGAATCATCAACATTTGGTAGGCATTTAACATATTTGCAGTTTCCTTCAGAGTTTGTGTCGACAAAAGGTGAAAAAACTTGGACTCCTAGGCGCAACCTCAACAAACCTGCAATTGGCCGATTAACATATGTGCATCCAACTGCTGGCGACCTATTTTACCAGCGTATGTTACTGTGTCATCAAAGAGGATGTGCATCGTTTGCAGCCATTCGAAATGTTAACGATTTCACATACGCGACGAATAGGGAAGCCTGTGAAGCTATGGGTTTGTTACAATATGATCAAGAATGGATTACAGCTATGCAGGAAAGTTGCACAACTCTCGCATTTCGGTTATGATCACTCATTGCACGAATCTTGTTGTATACGGATATCACAAGCCCAATAATACTTTGGCAAATGTTCGAGGCGAATGTCGATGATGTACCACGATACTATCGAGGCACTAGGTGTTCGACTATTCATAAACGACCACGAATTAGAGGTGGGGTTTTATATGAAGTGCAAGCATTGCTCACCATCCATGGAAAGTCATTGAAGGATTATGGGCTACGGATCCTCCATCGATTGCTAGATTTATTCGAAAACCGTGCGGTCATGGAAGAAACATCTTACAACAGAAGTCAAATGGCTTCGAAAGCGTAAGTCTTATCCACGCTTAAATCACCAATGGCGCGGTATTCGACATAATAACAGACATTGTACGCAATCACATGCAACAGTTAATGTTCGTGTATAGACATGGGGGAACCGATAAAACCTTTTTATGGAAAACAACTATTACAAACTTAGAGTTGAAGGAAGGATTGTCTTAGCAGTAGGTTCATCGGGTGTGGCATCATTGTTATTGCCAGCCGGAAGAACAGCTCATTCGCGTTTTAAGATCCCGATACAACTAATTGATGAGTCAGTATGTGCAATAAGAAAAAACACGCAGTTGAGTGAACTCTTAAGCCGAACAGAATTGGTCATATGGGATGAAGAGCCCATGAATGAGAAGAGGTGTTTTGAAGCAATAGATAGGACGCTGCGCGACGTTCTCAGCAAACCACATTTACTTTTTGGAGGGATATCAGTAATGTTAGGTGGAGATTTCCGGCAAACATTGCCAGTAAAGAAAGGCGCTTCAAGAGATGCAATTATTGGTGCATCCATTGCTGAATCAGGATTATGGCGACATTTCAAGGGGGTTTTTTTTTGCTGGAAAACATGAGATTACAAAGGCATGGCATGACGGACCAAGAAAAAATAGAGTGTCGATCATTTTTAGAGTGGCTTTTAAAGGTAGGAGATGGAAATGTTGGCACACAGGATGCCGAAGACCCAGAAAATACTTCCTGGTTGCGCATCCCGGATATCCATTATTTTCAACCGGGTGGGCAAGCATTGGATGAACTGATCGAATTCATATATGACAGCGACTCACTGCAAGCACCCACAGTTACTACATTTCAAGACAAATCCATAGTGTGTCCAAAAGCCGATACTGCTGACACAATAAATGCACGGATACTCCAACAGGTATCTGGGACATCTGAATTCTATATGAGCATGGACAATTTAATGCCTATTGGAAACGATGGAGCTACTACAAAGTTTTTATACCCAGAAGACTATTTGAATTCGATGACGTTTTCAGGAATTCCTCCACACTCCTTGGAGATGGAAATAGGTGTTCCGGTAATGTTGATGCGCAATTTGAACCTCACGGGCGGTCTGTGTAACGGGACTCGCAAGATCATCACTCAACTGTTGAGCAGGGTGATAGAAGCAAAGATTATAACTGGCACTCGAATAGGCGAAAAAGTTTTGTGCCACGCATTATTCTGACGGTTAAAGACAACAAGATGCCATTTGTTTTTAAACGCAAGCAGTTCCCTGTTAAATTATGTTATGCAATGACGATAAAAAAAAGTCAAGGCCAATCACTTGCAAAGATAGGAATTTTTTTTACCCGAGCCTATATTCGGACATGGCCAACTATATGTTGCCATGTCAAGGGCTACCTCATCAAAGGGTTTGAAAGTTGTTATTGAACCGCAGGCGAACCAGCCACCAAACACTACAAAAATTATTGTATACAAAGATTTTTTGAATAAAATTAAACTAACAGGTTTAATTAGTATTTCATATCGTTATGTGAATTTTTTGAAAGCACAGGTACTGTTCCTAGAATGAAAACGTCTTTGTCGGTAGCTACATAATGGCTCATACTAGCCATGCATAAATATGCATGTTGCTCAAAATATTATCATGTGTTGTCCCAGCGTCGCTAACCGGTATTCCAAACAATTGCAGAATAATGGCTGACAAAGGGGAAGGGGAGCTGATTCAAGCAAGCAGAGATGAAAGTGCTACAACCGATACAATCAGTACTGCAGACTCGAAAGACAAAGGGCAACTGATAATAGCAGAAGTTGATATTATTGACATGACGAATATTAAACCCGAGGATTTGCAAAAAGAATTTCAAGTTAAAGTCTACCGAAAGTGGGCATCAAGGAATGTGCCTGATCCTAATCCGACGGGTCTATGCTTCATGTTGCTTGACAAACGGGTAAGCATACTAACCACACTTGAAAAATTGAACACAAATAGCATCATTAATAATATTTGTTAACATATGATTACCACAGGGAAACGCTATTTAGGCAAATGTAGACGTCCGGGACGTAAAACAGTTTGAAATCGTTTTGCAAGTAGGCTCATGTTACAGAATTCGAAGGTTCAGTTGCAAGAACACTAATATTTCACAACACACCCTTCCCAACAACACAACACTATTATTTGGAAAGTATAGTGACGTTTTGCCTATAGAAGATTACGGTTTCCCAACCCATCATTTCAATTTTGTTACATGTAAGAAATAGGATTTCACAATCACATTAAAGCACAATCAAGAGAGGCGTATGTAAGTTTTAGAGAGAGAAAGGGAGATGTTCTAGTAAGAGAAAACTCATGGAAGGTTAGATTCCAAGTTAACATCCAACCCTCTCCCTTGTGGGGAGAGGGCTATTTATACAAACTATAACGCCCTCCCACGGGCTGTGGATCAGGCATACAATGGGTAAAGACCCATCATTCCTCCATGGTGTTGCACTAGACTAAACTAAGCTAATAACTGACTAACAACTAACATAATAAACGATATGTCTATCTAGATTATGCTTGGGGTGACCGATGCTTCATAATAGAATTTCCAATTCCTAACAATCTCCCCCTAAGGGAGGTCACCCCATGAATTACATTGTGAATCCTAGCATTCTATTTAATCTTTAATCTTGAACTCGTAGACATCAACTCATCAAAATATTCAAACATTGTGCTTCCGTGATGATTTCATCATGGTCCTACTATAATGTATATTTCGTGGAGGTTGTAGGGCTGATCCACTTTGATGACCTTTGAGCATTAGTAGAAGTCATCAGCCACAGTTAATCTAAGGATCACCCATTGTAGTGTTGCCAGCATATGACGTTGCGACATTTGGACCGACATGCTCACATTCTGGATCATGATGTATTCTCATCAGAGTAGCGGAAGCTTTTACTGGATCATGATATTTGCGCAGAAGATAGCGAAGCATGGAGTGAAAGTATCGAGTTGTTGAAGCACTTATCATGATTTCTTTTGAGATGAATGTGTAGTGTGAGCATGCGGCTATGGATTGACCGCTTCATTTTGATCGATTGCAAACGTCGGGCGTACACGCATACAACAGCTTAGCAACAAAGTGCACGAAAGTGTCTTTGATCACTTTCATTGAATAGAGGTACACGCCCACGGTTCCCGTTGATCAAGACATGTACCGCTGTGATCGGTATAATTCAAGAATTTCCTTGATGGGTTTTGCAATGCTCTAGTTGTTCTCAAACCGAACGTCTCAAAGAAGACAACACGGAGTGAGTGAACCAATAATTGAGATTCACCGATTGATGAAAGAGATTTGAAAAACAATCGTGTATCGCTCAATAGAAATTGTTTTTGCAATACAACGAAGGTTTTAATGAAAATTAATTATCAATCATAAACACCTTTTATTTTTGAAATATAAGTACACGATCGATGTGCTAAAGAAAAGAGTTTTTAAGCACAACGACCGGTTTTTCAAAGGTATCCGTCAATCCATAACTTTGAACCGTGATTGATTCAAAAGATTGAATCACCCCATTGTTTCGCTCGGTTGTCACATGGTTGATCTATTGGATAGATCTCACATGCCACCCACCAGGAGCTTGTTTGATGTTGGCTCCAGAAGGCTTTCCATCTTCATTGTGAATATGTTTGCATATCACTCAGATGTTCTGGCAATACCACAAGGATAATGCGTAGGAATCATAAGATACAATCTCTCTTTCCACATTGTGTGAAACAGAGAGTCTTCATTGAAAGTGTCCTAATGAGATTTATAGATGATCTCAAGGCTCTAGACTTAATTGTGCATATTTGGTTCCTATGCCAGAGACTAGGGAGAGGGTCTCCTTCTTCAATATCAACAAACTCTAAGAGAAAGTCGATAGATAATGTCGGTTCCCCATGAGAATGAAACAAGTCCTTTTAAAAGGAACTTGAGTGGTTTGGGAAGATGTAGTGCAGTGCGTCACTGGGTCCATGACGTCTTGTCTTCAATACCAGTGTTACCTTAGTAACCACCAAGAGGCGTATGAGTTGAACCCAGATATCGCCTCTAAGGTTGAAATATTGGAGGGCTATTTATTTTCACCCTTTCACATTCAATTCTTTTCATTCTTCAACCCTTCAAGGCTTACCAAGACATCATAACTAGAACCTTGTTGGGTTTATTCCAAGACTAGCTCTCGCCTCATCCGCACTCTTCCCATATCTTACATTTCTCCTTTTTCATCATACCTAAGGACTTCTACACTATCTAGTGGATTGTCCCTGGGTAGATCCCTCCGGTTCTGGCGGATCGTGGGAACAGATACCTAACCTAACCATCCTTATAACTCCATGCATAAAGTAAAATGGTTGGTCTTTTGGTACAGTTCATTCCATTTTGAAACCAATTCATAATCATTTGGAAAAATCAATCAAGGTACTTATGATACGAGATCAAAGCATTTTGTACCTTAATAGTTTTGATCATTTAGAAATGCTCCCCCTCAACATGTACATATGATCTTGAACTTGTTTAGCACATGGAGGAAAGAGTTCTTTGAAATAATTTCTTGATCACAATTTCCGTAGAAAAAGCCATTTGATTTTCTTGGTAAATTCTCCCCCTCAATATGTGCTTTGGATAGTTGAAATCATTTTATCACATAGAGGAAGGAGTACTTTTAAAGTATAACCACGATTACCAAACATTTAGAAACCATTTAACACACTCAAGGTACCTTATGATAAAACATGGAAATCTTTGTACCTTGAAGATTTGTATTTGATTTGAAATGCTCCCCCTTAATATATGCTTCGAGATTCGAAAACAATTTAGCACATATTAGAGAGCAGTATGCACTTTGAAATGGTCATCTTTTATCATCTTTCATATTAATATCACATTTTCTCCCCCGATCACAAATTTCAAATCCTTTGAGATTTTGGATCTTAAGAGATTTAAATATGTATGAAACAAAACATTTGGTGGAGAAAAAAAATGTGTCTGGTTTTATAAGATCTGAAGTGGACAACACTGAAGTTCCCTTTTTGTATAAAAGGGAAGCCACATTACATAACCTAGCACTATTACATACATTATAGTTATTTATAGTAATTACACCACTTTTTACAGATCCAAATACAAAACATAAACTACTTATGAAAGATATCTTCATTCAGTTCTTTGAAGCAGCTTATAGTGACCTGCACGAAGTCTACCACCCACAAAGCTTTCAAGGCTGCGATAGATCATCCTAGTCTTCAATCTTCGTCGATTGCAAAGAATGAAATCTTCACACCTCTTCACATCCTCATCGCACTGAATTTCGTTTTGTCCCCGGCTTCATATCAATTTTGATTTCTTTCACTCTAGAGTTCAATTCTTCTTCGACCATCTTGAGTGTACCATCACCGAATTTGTATAACTCACACAATCTCATTAACATTCTTGACCCGTGATCCGCTGCTGAAGATGACCGCCTGGGTGTCGATCACTATATATTCATGATGATATTCATGTCCTTTGGCTTCCTATTGCGGTCGTGTTAGGTTGACACGAGTCTCGTAACTTTCAATTCCCAATTGAAAATCCCCAACTCTTAGTCGAATGACCAAGCCTCTAATCCGTAGATTGACAAGAATGAGAGAGCCTTCTTCTCACAAGGGGAAGATGGTCAAGGTGTCCTTGAGGTTCGTAAGATAGAGATCTTCAAATTCATTTGGCATTAGATGCTTGAAGTCGCTTTTCTTCTATAGTGTACTCTTTCGAGTCTCGCTCTTCAAGAACAATCTTCTTCGTAATCATACCCGTAGATTGAGAAGATCTCTATTCGATAACAATTAGAATACGCACTGGATCGAACGACTCTGCGACTCTTTTAGCACTATGTCTTCGATGTAGAATTGCTTCTTCTTGAACCACTAATGAGAAATGCCATATGAGGCGGCAATGTCATATCGTTGCTCTTTGTCTACCGCATTGATCCGGAACCATCTGCTCGAGACCTTGATCGCTGTAGGTAGTCGCTTTCATCTTTGAAATCGATAAAGTGGTCTTCTTTCGTAAGTGCGACCACATAGATAGTCGAGATCATGGTTGAAGAAGAATTTCGATGAATGGTCATAAATCCGTGTTCACCGGTAGAGAAGAGGGTTGTTCACATCAAACCTATTGATCCGCTCACTGACTTGATCATTCAGCATTCTATAGCATTCCTCCATCTGATATTGAAGCTGATTAACATCCGAGTAGAAGACTTTAACTATTTCAAATGCTGGGCCTTCAAGATCTTTAGGAGTAATTGATGTAATTTCCTTTTTCTCACAAAACCACTTAATAAAGCTTCCCATATCCCCTGTGAAGTGAAGAAGAGAATCTTCTGCTGGTGCTTCATAGTTGGATATAATAGTTGACGCCCAATTATTTTCTGGGTTTGTTGAATCAGACTCGGGAATGAACCATGAAGGTTCAGGAGTTTGAGGTTTATCTTGGGTAAGCCAACTTTGAGTAACATCCTTTGAAGGTGTAGCTCTAGACGTTTTGATTCATTTTCCCTCAATATAAGCATCCAACCAATCTTCTTCTTCTGTAACATTGGGGATGTGCTTGGTAGAAGCGTCATCATCTTCTGATTCAGACTCTTGAGAAACGAAAGACTCTTCATTTATTATTTGCTCTTCTGGAATAGTGGGGATGGTTGGTGTAAACCGGGAGTCGACGGTGGTCCATGCAGTAGACATCTTTTGAGATCTTTGACCACTTGAAGTACCAGTTTGTCTCTGATTTGTTGGTGGTGGTGAAGGTGTGCTTGCTTTGTGAGAAGTGGTTGTTCCAGAAGATCCTCCAACTCTTGATGTGCCAGCACCACCAGTAGGAGGTGGTGGTGGTGACTTTGGACCTCCTGGCATATCTTTTGAATCCATCAGAACAAATCTTCTTTTCTTCTTTGCCTCCCTTTCACGAGCATCAACTACAAACTGCTCATAATCATCATGCCTCATAGATTCATCGAGTGCCTCGTATAATTTCTTGTGTCTACTGCAAGTGCTCTCCGCCTCATACATTTTTCGAGAGAACCGATCTCATGTCGAGATTGGTAAGTCTTTGAATCGTAGAAGTAATGGAGCCTTCATTGCCCATTCAACCGCATCTTTAATATCTCGCTTCTATTGCCTTTGTTACGACTTCATCGAGATTAAGATTCTCCGCTTTTTTCACGACTATCAAGATTGTTATGACTATAGGAAAATGTTTCTCAATAGTTGCAATGCGTAACATGGCCTCTTCAAGCAATTCCTCGCTTGTTTTAACAGGAGTAGGTGAGGCACGAGGTGGTGAGGCGGTGGAGTGACAGATCACCGATCGTGACAACTTGTAGTGGATCATTGGCGGATTGGGAGGTGGAAGTGGAGTAGTCATAGCGTGTTCGAGTGTTGGTGTGATTGAAGAGGATGTGGCAAGAAGGAGACCATTGAGCCGACATCGGAGGAATAGTTGAAGAGTCTTGTTGAATAGTGACCGAGAACATGGATGAACTTCTTCCTTTTCATTTGTTTGCTTGTCCGATTCGATGTCGAGGACCGTCTATCAAAAATTGGTCACCGTATGTGAGGTCGAGATCAAGATTTTTAAGTGAGGAAAGTGATCCTCAGACATGTTTGTTTCTTCAAGACGCTGACTACTTCGATCCGTGCTCAAGGTTCTCTTGTGGGTCTTTACTAGATCATTTTATCACTTCATCGATTCAAACACCGGGTCTCTGCAGAAAAGGAGTCTCCTCGATTTTCTTCCCGTGCATCACCGATGCCGGGATTCAACAGATCTTTCGCCTCATCATCGTCCATCCCGTTTGCTCTTGTGTAGATGATAATACGGCATCTCTTTTCTTGAGAATAAACTGGTCGTTGTTTTGGGAGGTGGTGAAGAGATATTCAGAGCATGTGTGCGGCTTGTTCTCGCTTCTCTTCCAACAATTCCTTTACCTTTGTCTTGTGTGACAGATTGATTTGTCGAGGTGCCGACTCGGGCTCTTTTATCGTGACTCCTCCCATCGGTGGTCTTTGAGACTCGCTCGGACTGTCAAGGCTTTGTCAATTCCTTGTTGAAATGCAGCTTGCCTTGATCAATCAACTCGCTCTCTTCCTAGAGCCTTAGTTCCCTCATCATTACCCTTACCAGCGTCTCTTTTTCTCCTCTTTTGCTTTTGTGAAGGAGAGACATTAGATACAGAGCTATCAGGTCTCTTGTTTTTCTTGGGAAGACTTGAGTATGTGGTTTGTGATTGTTTAGATTTTGATTTTGTGGAAGTGGACTTCGGGATGTCAGCGGTTGTGGCGAAGGCTTTCTTTACATAACTCTTGAAGTAATCAGCATTCTTGATTCTATCATTAAGCAAAGCTTCAGGAACTGGCATACCAAAAATCTCCTTGTCATGTCCTCTGGCACTATATTTAAGGTTGCCAAGAACGAATTCATCATCGGCTACATGCCCGCGCACTCGCCACGTGAGTTGATCCGTGAGTTTGTAGCGATGATGGATAATGAGCTTTGAGAATCGATGTGGGAATCACTCTTTACCAAGACTTTTTCTTCCTTTGACTTTATTCTCGAGTTAATTCTATCGAGATAAATGTGTCCAAGGACAAGATGAATTCTTCCCGATAAGTTCAACAAGTCAATATTTTTCCTTTGACTATTCCCCACAAGATTCGCATAATGGGAGCTCGAACTCGTTTGTCCTCGATGTTTTACCGGTTAGGCATAGGTTGAGGATTGTGACGATTGATCTCCATGGTTGATATATTTCTGCATTGATGAGTGATGAAATCTTGATTATTCTTTCCGGGTATCCCAATTCGTCGACAAATTTTAAGATATCATGAACGGAGGGTGGAGTGATGAATTTGTTGGAAGGGTTTCTTGGTGTGATCTGAAGAGCATCCCTGAGTGTGTCAACCGAGATGTCATACCATTTGTCTTCGAGCTTACACGAGTATGACGCAAATCTTATCCCAAGTAACTGCTTTCCGTAATTGTCAAGATATATGGATGGGATAGTGCAACGCTTGGTTAGGGCATTAAAGAAGTTGGTATCCTTCAAGATGTCGACAACCCGATGGTAAGTAGGATTATGTTGCCCTCATCTACGCCTAAGAAGTAGTTCTCTTAGCAATTGACACCCATTCCGCACGAGGAAGTAATTCTTCATCGGTCAAAGCGACGGTTGGTGCAGAGGCGATAGGAACATCGAGGATGTGATGTCACCATTGAGATCCGAAAGTTACACATACAACACAAACCATATCCAGAAAATTGTTAGGTTAAGTCACCGATACATATTATGACCAATTTATAACCCAACATTTAGAGTTTCAGAAAGAAGGATATGACATATATGGAGACATAGGATGCAGCACTCAGAAAAATGTGATCAGTATGCAGAAACTTATGGGTGTAGGATAACATTTGGGAGAAGACATCAAAACAGATAATACCATAAGCAATATTGACAAAGATATATGTTAAATCACACACTGCAACTTGCTTTGGAACAACAATTTGAGCAACTCGCATAACACACCACGCATAAGTAATAGTTGGAAATCAACATGCATACTACAAGACATATGAGATACGTAGCACATGGCAACTCGCATCCAACAACTCGCTTATGTTATATAGTAACTCGCATACATTACAATACCATAGTCAACTCGCATACATTACAATGTATGAAGCAAGTCGCATATGGCAACTCGCATGCATCAACTCGCTTTGGTCAAACAATGGTTGGTCAACATATATATGCTAACTCGCATACATTATAGACATGAAGCAAGTCGCATATGGCAACTCGCATATGATGAAAGATAACACGCATAGTCAACTCACATAGGATACGTTGAATCTGGACATATCGCATAGGCGACAGGCAACACGCACACATGACAGTGCAACTTGCATATAGCAACTCGCTTTCAATAATAATCAATAACAACTCGCATTTAAGCACACCCTCAATGAACCATCAGGTCAACACGCATCCAAGTAATTCTAGCCAACTCGCTAACAAGAACTTTCCATGAGCAACCCAATTAAACACTCGAACACATGAATATATATATATTCAAACAAGATCACAAACATGTAAAAGACAATGCCAATCAACCCACTCAAATCCAATAGTAATTTTTAACCCTAACCATTAGTTATCCACAACACGCATAATCAAAAGGATCGAGCAGACATTAACAAAATATGTCATAACTTTAACTGAATGCATCTAAGACTACTTTCAACAACAATTCATCAAAAACTTACAAACCTAGCGTCCAAATAATTGATCGAGATGAGAACGAGGGGACAAGATCTGCAGGGGTTTTAAGATAAAAATGGTTTAAGTACAAATCATTTCAAAGCGTTAAGATGAACATGATCAGATAGCAATAATGACCTATCACACAATCACCAATTGATAACTAGCTTAAAATAGAGTTGAGAGAGAGAGAGAGAGAGAGTGTTTTTTTTTTTTTTTTTTTTTGCGAGATGCGAATTTTGACCGAGAAAAATAATGTTTTGACCATGACACTCAACCCGCATACTTAGGAAAACAATTATAGAGAGTTGAAACTTTTAGTCCCTCAACTTAGCAAAGCAACTCGCATACCAGGTACATAGATATAGTGGGTTGACACTTTTAGTCCCTCATACAAAGCGAAGCAACTCGCATACAGATAAAACATAGTAACTCGCATAGCATAGCAACACGCATACAGATAAAAGAGCAACTCGCATAATATAAAGATTGGACTAAAATATCATCACATAGCAAACCACCTTTTATCATACCAAGAATCATAAATTAACACCACATAGCATGCAACAGCCAAAGCACACAAATAAGAATGCAGATGATTAATCAAGCAATGTACTGAATCAACTAAAGGTGCACAATTCTCCCCCTCAATCAATGATATGAGATAGTGAGTAGTCATTGCTTGACATAGTATTATGAGATTACTACAACTAAAGTATGAGATTGTAAAAACAAGTAAAATAAAAGGTTATAACGGCTTTGTTCGAACTTCATCTAAAATCCCTTGTCATTGTTGAATGACATTTCTAGGACCGTAGATGTTATCGATGATAGAAACTAGAGTAAAATGAGTGAAATAATAGAAAATATAAAATTTGAATATATATATATATATATATATATATATATATATATATATATATATATATATATATATATATTTACAAGACTTAATAAGTACGAGTCCCGAAAAGAGGTGATCAGAGTCGAGTACGAGGTATATCAATTCGACATGCTACCATTCCAGAGTGAGCATTCTTCGCCCGATGGAAACCATGTCATGATGTTCATGAATGAATTGAGCATTATACCAAACAGATTGAGGACACTTTGCACTAATAGCACATGTAGTATTGTAAATAGATGGGTTAGTGATGGTATATTCTCAATTTTGATGTAGTACAACAGTCTAGGAGTATCATTAATGGATATCTCTTTAAGTTCAACATTCTTGAAGGTTTTTCCCGTGGGGATCCACCTAAGACAACTTCTAGGTGAGTAAGTCCGTTTGGTACCCGTAAACTTAAAGAGTCTACCAGTAGGAATCCACTTAAAACAACTGCTAACAACGTTAGATGAGGCTAGATTCTTGTTCTGACCATTGGTCCTTTCGCATTTAATTTGCTTCTTAGTGGATTGGTCTGTCATTTGACTCCTTAAATTCTTGATCTTAGATTTCTGAGCCTTCTGCTGGGAATTGTCATTCCTCAAGTTGGAATGAATTAGCGAAGTGACTGGTTTCGACAAAACTATATTATTTTCAACTTGGGGCGCCTTAAATCTTTCATCTTAAATGCATTGGGTTGCCTAGTTACTGTATGCTTAGTGGCATTATGAACAGTTGATTTCTCCAATGTTGATGGTTTTGCGAACTTAGTATTCACTCTATTTCCCGTATTTTTCCTAAGCTCATTTTTTAACGCAACGATAGTGAAACTCTTATCCTGAATATGGTTTTTGAGGGCATCTATGTCAGATGTCATGGAGTTGATTTTATCTATCTATTTGGTCCTACACTCCAAAAAATTCTTCTTCAAGGATTCATTTTCTCTTAGCAACTTAGCAACACATAGGGCTAGTTCCTCATTCCTAGTCTTAATTGCATCACAAGCTTCATATTTAATATCCGTATTCATGTTCATTTGAATGTCTGATATTTGTTTTTTCAGGTTACAAATGGTTGAGTCTTTGTCTAGAATCTGTGTTTTAATTGATTAATTTCAAAAATTCTTGAAATTCGGGAATTCGGATTTGTGCATGCATTTGAAACAAGAGAATTTTCTTCCTTTTGTCAGTAGTGCAATTTCCAAGGAAATGCAAGTTTTTCAAGAATTGAATATTTGCAAGAAAGTTCATCAAATGCCCTTTTGAAACCATATCATTAGTTTTAAAACATACACTCGATCTCAACCATATCAATTTTATCGACTCATGTTCAAAGATTAAGATCGAATGTTTAGGTACTTTAGCAGATGCACTATTTTGAATAGATAAGGGTACCTTATCACATGACACATGTTCATTTGTAGGTCCGATATTTGCATCCACATCATGAGTAACAAGAGTCACCGAACTCTTGGGTCGCTTCAAGCTTATCTGCTACGAGCCTCAGATTCAAGTGTCAACTGATCCATCACCCGATTCCTTACTGGTCTCAACACTACAATTTATTAATTGTACCCGACATTCATTCACCTTTCTGATCACAGCATCCACTTCTTGTGTGTTGAGAGTAACTGAAGAGCTGGTTACATCATTAATTGTTGTTTCTGATATTCTGCAATCAGCAACACCCGACCTTTCAACTGAAACATTACCCAACTTATCACAACTTTCACTTAATTGCACCTGACACTCATTCATATTATCATCCTCTTGAGTAGCTTCCTTAATGTACTTTTACACATTATCCATAAGTTGGATAAATGTATTGATGAACTCATGAATTTCCATTCCGGTATGTTTTTTGAAAGAAGTTCCAGTCGCATGTAGATCGAAGTCTGCTGAATATTCCCCATTGGTGAATGGCTGAAATTGTTTGTGAATCATCTGAAGTACAACCATGGAATCATTTTTTATTATTTTCCCGTTGATGAGCTGGTTCTTCAATTGTTCAAGGTATTTTAACAATGTTTTCTTTAGTGAAGGAAAATCCTGACTGAAAAGGGCACTGCTTGTTCGATCCATGGATGTGGATAAAACTTCTGATATATGAGAATGAAGCGAGAATAAGGTTCAATATCGCATTCAATATGTAATTTCACGAGGTTCATTTGGATTGGACTCAAAGTATGACGGGTTTAGATCATCATTTGTTGAATCTGTTAAGGTCAAGCATTCTGAATAGTACATACTTTGTCTCCAGTCCACTGAGTTATATAGTTTGAGCACTTTAGCGATTACTGAATCAGTGGAGTGAGCCATGAATGTTGGACTTCACGGGATTTTATAATTCTTTGATTAAACCGGGAAATAGATTCTTTCACGGGATTTTACAAAATCAAAAGAACAACCGTAAAGCGTAGTAAAAGGAAGTAAAATGTCTCAATAGACAAGTCGCTAAATAGCCAACTCGCTTTAGTATCAACTCGAAACACAATCAACTCGTTTAATGAACCAAGTCGCTTTAAGAATCAACTCGCTTAATAGCAAGTCGCAAACAGACACAACTCGCTTAACCACCAAGTCGCTTTAGAGCTCAAGTCGCTTAAAGAAACAACTCGCTTAGAACCCAAGTCGCATAAAAGGTCAACTCGCTAAATAGCCATGTCGCATATATCAACTCGCTTCTAATGAAGAAGCAACTCGCATGCAAGAAACTCAACTACGAGACTCAACTCGCTTTGTACATTTTTCACAAATACCCACTTTATCACTCAAAAGCGACCAAACCACAATGATTTAAGCCTTCCAATTCAAAACATAAACACATATGATGATCCTAAACACAAAAGTACAAGCAAAATTCAAACTTTAACACTAGAATTTGTCCAAATGATTCAAACTCTCCTAAACACTTAATACCCCAAAAACCTTATGAAATCCACCAAAACAAAGAGCATGAAAGATGAGTGATCAAACCATGGATCTTGATACCAATTGTAAGAAATAGGATTTCACAATCACATTAAAGCACAATCAAGAGAGGCGATGTAAGTTTTAGAGAGAAAGGAGATGTTCTAGTAAGAGAAAACTCATGGAAGGTTAGATTCCGTTAACATCCAACCCTCTCTTGTGGGGAGAGGGCTATTTATATAAACTATAACGCCCTCCCACGGGCTGTGGATCAGGCATACAATGGGTAAAGACCCGTCCTTCCTCCACGGTGTTGCACTAGACTAAACTAAGCTAATAACTAACTAACAACTAACATAATAAATGATATGTCTACGAGCTAACTTAAGCTAGATTATGCTTGGGGTGACCGATGCTTCACAATATAATTTCCAATTCCTAACATTACATACAATGAACTTGTAGCTAGAGCCGATGTTCGTGATGCGGTTCTAACAGGTAATTCATTTAGATCATCACTAATGATAGCAGGAATGTGATGCGCGTACGAAGCGCGTTCGGGGTCAAAGAAACTTCCTTTTCGTCGAGCAAGTTTTTCAATACCCTAGGCAATGAACCTAATCGTTGTAGTGAGTATTGGGTAAGCCTCGGGGATTGATATCGTTCTCCAGGGGAATAGGAATGCTAGCAAGAAGTGTATTACGCTAAGGTGGGGGTTGAGGATGATTCTTTTTTATCTTTTTATAGTTTTTTAGAAAGCTAATTGTAAAATCTCAGGGCAAAAGGTTTGGGGGTGGTACTTCTACCGATTACTTCTACTATTCTAATGATCTATTACTACGGGTAGCTATGTCTATTTGATGTGTGCTCGTATGATGATTAAAAATGTGTTTACCTAGATACTATTACTCCCTAGTTATCTTTATTAATGGTTGAATTGTCACGTCCTTATTCTTAACGCGTTGTGCTTCCTAAAGTTGTAGGGTGTGCATATGCCCTAGCTCTTTGAGGTTACCTTTGGGTTTAGCCTACGAAATCCGCTAGATTAATCATAAACTAACTTTCACAAAGATTATTCAAGTATTAAACACAACGATAACCTAGTTGCACTCCTAAGCCAATTAAAATTAAGATAAGAGACAACCTACAATAATTAATGACTAGGTTTCATAGATCTAAGTAAACACACAAGAAATTTAGCTAGACATGTTAAACAAGCAAGCATACACAAAATCAATGGAAGACATAATGATACTATTGGATTAAAACACTTAACTTGATGTGTAAAATAGGGTTTGGAACCCTAAGATACTGTCCAAGTCGGACTACAAACGTTTAGGGTTTTTACTCCAAAAGTCTACCTCCTTAAATGCAGAAAAATCGAATTATATATATAGATTTACAAGTGCGACGGCGTCGCCTTTAAGGTGGGACGTCGTCAGATCGCCGTCATTAGTTTTTTCGTCTTGGCCAAGTTATCGATGGGACGGCGTTACCTTAGAGTTGTGACGCCGTCGCCTTCATATGGGACGCCGCCTTGGTTACGGATCCGGGCCGCCCGAGATGAAAAGTCCGAGTGACGCCTTCTTCTTCAAAGCTCGACGTCGTCGGTGTTATGAGCAAAATTCCACCGAATCGATCGGTGCATGTTTTATCAAATCAGATAGAGGACGGCCGCCTTTGATTGGGATGCCGTCAGTTCGCTTTAGCGACTGAGTGGCTTTGATATTGACTTTGCCATTTTCTTCATGTTTTCACCCTTTTCGTCCAAATGTGCATCATTCCAGCATTTTGCTTCCAAGAGACCTAAAAAGTGAAAAGGAAAGAAATTAAGAAGTAACGGATATAAAAGTGGTCGATTAAGGGCTTAAATGACCCCTTAAAAGTGTACGTTTTAAATCCTTATCAGAATGTTAATAAAACATTTGCATGCTCTTGCAGACTACATAGGAATTTTCAGAGGCGTTAGAAGCATGAAAACATTTGGAAGCTCGACTACCAATCGAATAGTCAGAAAAAATGTTGAAATCCAAAATCTAAAGTACGCACTAACACATAAAAACTAGTCATAATCAGCATTGACTGGTATAGAATTCTAATGACTTACTTTACATGGCAGCGGAAATAGCATTACTCTGAGTCAATGGAATGAAACAACAAAAAGATTCGAAACGGAAATTGGTATGCGGGTCGAAGAACCTATTGTACTTGTTGTTAGCTCGTGTTTGGTTAAAAGCTTTGCTGGTAGCATACAGTTATCTGCCACCTTTGAAACGAGCTACTATTTCAATCCTAAAATACCCGAGGCAGATGAAATCCGTGGAGTGTAAGTCTTGCCTAATAGCCAAAAGCTTATCAGGTCATGTATGCACATGCAAGACCACTATTTGACACAAAGCATGGTTGTAGGTATGCTGATCTATTAGCAACTGGAACACCACTGATGTTGCCACTGGTGACCCAACAGCAATCACAGGAGGACTCACCCGAGCAGACAGTGCGGATTGCAACACTTCTGGACATAAGCCCTAAAACGCTTACTGTAAGGCACCGAAAAATTCTGCAATACAATTACTCACTATATATCACTAACTCCCGTATTTAACAGCAAAACCGAAAATTCGTGACTGAAGCGATCATAGTCAAAATTGATTGGTGCTAAACCGTCAAGTTATCTCACACAAGCTAGCCACTTGTGAATGGCTAACCGTAAGAAACTTAAAACAGTTCAGACACAAAATGCAATGAAGATCAAGAGGAGTATAGTGTTTCCCCAGGTCGTTAAGTCCCAACGAGCTGTGCGAGAATAATCAAACGAATAGTGATCGAGAGAATTTGAACGGAAAAGGAGATATGATCGATTATATCTAAAGAAAAAGTTTATAAATGACAGGGGCTTAAATGCAAATTAAAGAGAATTAAAAAGATAAATTCTATTAAATAAATGCTATCACTATATTTTAAAATTATGTTTTTGATTTTTCTTTTATAAAACTTAAATTAAAACTACGCGACGTCTAAAAGAAAATGTGAAAATTAAACAAGATTAATCCTAAAAATATGAAAATGACATTTTACAAACCTAATAAAAGAGAAAATTTTAGAAAAAGAAAATTATTTTTAAAACTATTTAATTAATTATTATTAATTAAAAACTAATTTTAACTATTTAATAATACCCTAAAATACAAGAAAATATGAAATAAAGCTAGAAAAATGAAATTATGACTTATAAAAATCTAAAACAACTAAAGAGAATTTTCAAAACTAATTTTTATTTTTCCGATTATTTTCTATTTTCTATGAATTAAAAACTATTTAAAACTAATTAAATTGCTAAAAATTACAAATTAAACTATGAAAATCTGGAAAAATTATTTTTTGCTTTTTATATTTATCTTAACCTAGGAAAAATGAAAACTTATTTTTTGAAACTTTTCGATTTATTTGAATAAAAAGCTAATTAAAATGCTAAAACCGAAATTAAATGCGTAAAAATAGCAAATGAATAGTGAAAAATATGAAAACTTCCAGAATATTATAAAATATTATTCTAAATATAGGAAAAAAATAAAATAGGTGCAGGTGTTCAATAATTAGGTTCTCAGAGTGAAAAGTGCTTATAAATAAGCACTAAAAATAAGCTATAAGTACCAAATGAGCACCAAATTATCACGAAAGCTAGAGTATGCTAAAATTACTTAAAACCAACATATTCCAACTATCCTAAACCTCTGAACAACAGTCTACAATGATATGGGTCTATTTAAGCACTAGTGCCAAACAAATTTTATGTACTAACTTTAAGCCCTTGTTAAGCCGACATAAAAATCACAAAATAAACTAAAATCACCATGAAAACCACTACCAACCAAAGTGTCTAAATACATAATTTCAGCTAATAAGGACTAAAATTGAGGAAACTAAAATGCAAAAGTGGAAGCTATGGAAGCGGGTCAAAATGAGCTATTAAGCTTGCATAAGCTAATAAAAAGCTACCACTATCGAACCAAAGGTTGAATAAGCTATAAACAAGTTATGGGAACTTAGAATAAGCAACAATAATAAGAAAACACACTAAATAAGCAAAATAAGGAATAAGCAAAGCGGAGTTTTGTGAAAAGGGCTTAAAGAAGCTAATGAATAAGCAGTTAATAAGCTAAGTAGAGATAAACTAATATTTTCTAATTAAGATGAGCAGCTAAACTTTAATATCCCAAAAGCTTATATCCTAAATCCTAATGGTAAGATCACAATGAAATTACAAAGTTTATTCAAAACCAAGTTTTATGAAATTTTGACTTTTGGACGTAATTGAAAACTTGACTTATTTGAGATTTGAGCTTAAACCATGAGTCGATTATGATGTTTTAAGGTAAAGTGAAACTTAATCAAGCTACTCTAATGATATTTGAACACAAAACAAGTTTTGCTTTATCAAAATCTCAACAGATATGAAATGAGGACAAGATATCATTGTGATTTTGACTTTTTAAGCAATAAGGTGCAAAGTAATGACCGAATATGACTCAATGAAGCTAGATAAGACTAATGCAACCGATATTAACCTCGACTTAACCTAAATCTCGACACTATTTTATGCCAAACATTACTTAAGGAAACTGAAATACAAGCTACTTAATCAAGAACTCAATGCTAATCTAAAATGCTTTAAATATTTGATCTAGCGCTTAAATGAGGACCTCTAGGCACAATAATGATGATCATATCAAACAAGTTAGAGCTAAGAAAACTATGCGGTGAAGCTTATGTAGAAAGGATTCAAGAGGTGCTTATGACACTTACCGGTTCCTTGACACTATGGTTTGCACAAGCTACTCAAACCCAATCACTACTTACCATTACACCAATTCCAACCCAATTCCACTCTGAACTACCAATATCCATTTCAAACCCATTTGATGCTTCATTGACTTTTGTTGACCGAATTCCAATGTTGCTTGAAACTAAATTCCAAGCTTACTAAAAGCTTTAGATAGCTTAAATTAACTTATGTGAACTTAAAATAAGCTACTAATGGTTTGGATATAAGAGTTTGAAAATGGATTTTCCAACGATGAATCATGAAAATTTGAAACTTAAGTGAAACTTTGAATTAGGACTTGAACTTGATTACAAACACTTAATTAACTTAAATTCAATACATAGAAACCGAAAATTACACTTTAAGATTTAAACTAAGACATTTTTATAAAACGACATACATATGAAAAATAAAACTAACTACTGCCTCTGCTCTTCTCCTCTTTCTTCTTTTTATATGCAAAAGGTCTTGCAACTTGTTTCTGAGCACATCCCACCACTCTTGGGAGCCATTGGATGAGTAGAGTGCATATTGGGCATTAGATCAATTTTGGCGGGAAATGTTGTTTTTGGCAGTGGGGCTCTGTATTTGCAACTGGGGGGTGGTGGAGGGTAGGTATGATGATTGAGGGGTGAGTGTCAAGGGATAAGGTGTTGCAGGTGATGGGAGAGTTTGCAGGCAACTTGGTTTTGCAGGCAAGTGGTTTTGGAGAAGGGATAAGGTGGGAGGGAAAGTGGTTTGACTAGGTTGTTTGACCAGGGGGTCTATTATTGGACGGGGGGGGGTCAAAATGGTATGGCAGGGGTCAAAGGTGTAATGGCAGGGGTCCAAAACTATGAAAGAGGTCAAGGCTTGTTTTAAATGACAAGGACCAAACTGCAATTATTCCAATCTTGAGGGACCATTGCTGCCAATTTATCAAAGTTGTTTCAAGGGTCACTTTTGAAAAGTTTCAATAGTACAAGGACCATTGTTGACATTTTCAAACTTCTAAGGACCATTTGTGACAATTTTCAAAGTTTAGGGACCTAAGTTGTAATTTTGCAATTTTAAATCTCAAGGACCAATTTTGACAACTCATGAATCCCTAGGGACTTGAAATGATATTTTTCTTTATTTTGTTTTACCAGGGACCTGTTTTTGACAACTTTTGAAACTTGGGGACTAAAGCGCCAATTATGTAAACTTGATAATGCTTTCACCGATTTTGATATTTTGCATTTAAAACACATAAAACACTTATTTGTGATATTTTTATCATTTTGATGCATTTCGAGTGTTTTCGGATGTTTTTGCGCTTAATTGGTACAAAATGATGAGTATTTAGACACTCATCAATCCCCACACTAAGATATTGCTAGTCCCTAGCAATGTTTTGAGAAAATTAATGGATTTCATCTCTTTACCAAAAGCCATTACTTCGAGTAGCCAAATGTTTCAGTTCAAGTAAGAACCTTGGTACATCGATAACCAAATGATTTTGAGCAAATCACCGACTTTCAACGGATTTGATTTGTCTTTACCGAAGCCGTTTGCTTCGGACTAGCCAACTCTTAGATAAAATATCTTTGGTGAGTCGATTACCAATTATGGTTTTCCACTGCCTTTACCACAAGCCATAAACTTGCGGGCTAGCCAACTCTTCACTAATTAAAGATATGGTGAGCTGAACACCATACAATTTTGGGGCAAATTGCAAGCCGTCAACGGATTTGATATATCTTTACCAAGAGCCGTTTGCTCCTGGATTAGCCAATCCTTGTGTGGGTTAGACATGGTGGACTGATTACCATTTGTTGTGTTTAGTACATAGTACTTCCACTAAAAAAAAATTTTAAAATTTGGTCATTTTGGGGGGAAAAGGGACTAAAGGGTACATTTATGATCAAATTCGCGAATTTCCCCACACTTAGAAATGAATATTGTCCTCAATATTCAAAGTACCTACCGTTATGCCGAACTTAGAACGTAAAAGATAACATTACTAGCTAAGTGTAGAAACACAACAATTATTCTCTTTTAATATTTACAATTTTCATTTATTTTTTAGATCTATATACAACATGTGGAGTATCTCCCCACACTAGAGTGGTACACACGGTGAAAACCCATGTTTAACTATCGTTTTTGATTACCGAGTCGCTAGCTTGACTCGACCCGAATTAATTTGTTCATGGGAAGCAAAGTGGAAGAGACAATCTCCATCGACTTTCATTCAAGATGTTTGGACAAACATTTGAAGCACGTGAAAGTTCCACACCGACGAGATATACATAGACGCACCCGGCTCAAGATAATGGTACATGGAAATGCCGGGTCAAAGATAATGTCTTCATTCCCGAAGGAGTGAAGAACAGAGAAGCCACGGATAGGTGAAGAAGAGATAGAAAATCATGATAAACATCATGACTAACTCATCTTCATCCATAAGAGAATCCATAATTTCATAATTATGAATCTCATCATTTAAGCTCACGTGATCAAGACAAATGTCGGTGTGTCATGATCAAATTGAAGTTATCATACTCGCGGAGATATGATATGAGTGAGTTCACCGGCGAACTCCTCGTGAAGAGAATCAATCACAAGATGTAAATCATGAATTCTTGTTCCATCAGACTCATCACTATCCTCAACTGAGTATCAAAGAGTGGATTCTCGAAATTAAAGTGAATTCAGAGTCGAATTCAAATAGAGGATTAGTGAGAGTTGTTTTGAATGCTTGAGGAACAAAGTGATTAATATTCTCTATTGGACTGTTGGGATAAGAAGTGAGTGAATGATCATTATCAAGGAGACTTTCAGTGTCTCCCAGATCGGCTTTGAAATCAAAAAGACTATCATTACTTTCCGATGAAAGTGGATTGATGTGAGCGAGTTCATCTGTGAACTCCTCAAGAAGAGGATCAGACTGTGGGAGTGATGTCTCAACATACTCAATGTTTCCATAGGAAGCACAATCGTCGCTAAGATCAGAGAAAGTCTCAAAATGATCTTTTGAACACTCAAGAGGGGAAGGGATATCACACATATGATCAGAAGTTCCCAGTGACTCTCTCGGGATTGGGACAAGGTTCTCAACACTAGACTTTATGAATTCGTCCGATTCCTTTTCAGGAACAGTGTCAAGAAGCTCATCCCCCATGTTTAGAGAGTGAGTGGGAATATCGGGTGTGATAACAACAGACTGAGGGAGTTGAGAAGGACTAGCATACATATGTTTTATACTTTCCATTTGTTCTTCTGCTAGTAATTCCATCATAGTCTTTTCTCCCCGATTTTCATGGAAGAAATTTCAACCGATGAACTTGATGAACCTGCATAAAATTGACGAATATCAAGGGTAACTTCATCATCGTCGTCATCGTGAATGAAACGGAATCGAGAGCTAGATTTGGTGCTTTTTCTTTTGCAATTGATTCCTAATAGATTGTTCAAAGGCAATTTGGGATTTTAATTTAGCGATCCGCTCTTGACTAACAAAACTTCCATGGATTTTTGATTTGGATTATCTTGGGAATGTTTACATTCCTTCAAATCTTCACTAAATCCAAAAGATCAAGGAGAAGATTTTGAGGAAGTGGCTCAGTGAGGTGGTGCCCGATTCATTTGGTCTTGTAGAGGTTGGTCATGATACGAAGAGTCGTAATTGTTACAAGGAAATGGATTCCTTGTTTGACAATCGAGCTAAAGTGAGGACCTCCACAATACTCACAACAAGAAACCGATGTGGTACGTGAGTTATATGTGTTGTGGTCATAATTGTTATCGTGAACCCGCTCATAGACAAGCGTGTTTCCCGATTGACAATCGAAGCGTAGTGTGAACCACCACAAGATTCACAACAAGAAACCGCCGAGTCTCACAAAGTGGTAGTCGATGGAATAAATCGGTTGTGTTATGGTAGGAATAGGGATCCCGGTTATAGATGCACCCGCTTCCGATTCCACCATGCTACAACCGGGGCAATTGCCACCATTATAAGGACCACCACACCATTGACAACCAAGAGGGTGAGGATGAGACATAGAAAGAATCAAATGTTTTCGAGAGGTAGGGATGAAGAATCAAAGATGTGAGATGGTAAAGATGGATATTTTTGAATTTTTGGATAAACATTTTGTAAAAATAAGAAAGAAAATCTTTTGGGTTTTGATTTTTAAGATGTTTTTGGATTTTGGATTTTATAAGAAAATATAAGCATATATAGATGGTATGAACAATGAGTGAATATTCAAATCACTAACTGCTAAACGTAAGATAATTAGCACGACTCCCGGAATGCGCCTAAAATTTGATTGGTGCTAAACCGTCAAGTTATCTCACAAGCTAGCCACTGTGAATGGCTAACCGTAAGAAACTTAAAACAGCTTCGGACACAAAATGCAAAGAAGATCAAGAGGAGTATAGTGTTTCCCGTGTCGTTAAGTCCCAACGAGTCATGCGAGAATAATCAAACGAATAGTGATCGAGAGAATTTGAACGGAAAAGGAGATATGATCGATTATATCTAAAGAAAAAGTTTATAAATGACAGGGGCTTAAATGCAAATTAAAGAGAATTAAAAAGATAAATTCTATTAAATAAATGCTATCACTATATTTTAAAATTATGTTTTTGATTTTTCTTTTATAAAACTTAAATTAAAAACTACGTGACGTACAAAAGAAAATGTGAAAATTAAACAGTATTAATCCTAAAAATATGAAAATGACATTTTTACAAACCTAATAATAAGAGAAAATTTTTAGAAAAAAGAAAATTATTTTTAAAACTATTTAATTAATTATTATTAATTAAAAACTAATTTTAACTATTTAATAATACCCTAAAATACAAGAAAATATGAAATAAAGCTAGAAAAATGAAATTATGACTTAGAAAAATCTAAAACAACTAAAGAGAATTTTCAAAACTAATTTTTATTTTTCCGATTATTTTTCTATTTTCTATGAATTAAAACTATTTAAAACTAATTAAATTTCTAAAATTACAAATTAAACTATGAAAATCTGGAAAAATTATTTTTTGCTTTTTATATTTATCTTAACCTAGGAAAATGAAAACTTATTTTTTGAAACTTTTCCGATTTATTTGAATAAAAGCTAATTAAAAATGCTAAAACCGAAATTAAATGCGTAAAAATAGCAAATGAATAGTGAAAAATATGAAAACTTCCAGAATATTATAAAATATTATTCTAAATATAGGAAAATAATAAAAGTGGTGCGGTGTTCAATAATTAGGTTACAGAGTGAAAAGTGCTTATAAATAAGCACTAAAAATAAGCTATAAGTACCAAATGAGCACCAAATTATCACGAAGCTAGAGTATGCTAAAATTACTTAAAAACAACATATTCCAACTATCCTAAACCTCTGAACAACAGTCTACAATGATATGGGTCTATTTAAGCACTAGTGCCAAATGATTTTATGTACTAACTTTAAGCCCTTGTTAAGCCAACATAAAAATCACAAAATAGACTAAAATCACCATGAAAACCACTACCAACCAAAGTGTCTAAATACAGAATTTCACTAATAAGGACTAAAATTGAGGAAACTAAAATGCAAAAGTGGAAGCTATGGAAGCGGGTCAAAATGAGCTATTAAGCTTGCATAAGCTAATAAAAAGCTACCACCATCGAACCAAAGGTTGAATAAGCTATAAACAAGTTATGGGAACTTAGAATAAGCAACAATAACAAGAAAACACACTAAATAAGCAAAAATAAGGAATAAGCAAAACGGAGTTTTGTGAAAAAGGGCTTAAAAGAAGCTAATGAATAAGCGGTTAATAAGCTAAGTAGAGATAAACTAATATTTTCTAATTAAGATGAGCAGCTAAACTTTAATATCCCAAAAGCTTATATCCTAAATCCTAATGGTAAGATCACAATGAAATTACAAAGTTTATTCAAAACCAAGTTTTATGAAATTTTGACTTTTGGACAGAATTGAAAACTTGACTTATTTGAGATTTGAGCTTAAACCATGAGCTGATTATGATGTTTTAAGGTAAAGTGAAACTTAATCAAGCTACTCTAATGATATTTGAACACAAAACAAGTTTTTGCTTTATCAAAATCTCAACAGATATGAAATGAGGACAGTATCATTGTGATTTTGACTTTTTAAGCAATAAGGTGCAAAGTAATGACTGAATATGACTCAATGAAGCTAGATAAGACTAATGCAACTGATATTAACCTCTGACTTAACCTAAATCTCGACATTATTTTATGCCAAACATTACTTAAGGAAACCAAATACAAGCTACTTAATCAAGAACTCAATGCTAATCTAAAACAGTTTAAATATTTGATCTAGCGGTTAAATGAGGACCTCTAGGCACAATAATGATGATCATATCAAACAAGTTAGAGCTAAGAAAACTATGCAAAGAAACAGCTTATGTAGAAAGGATTCAAGAGGTGCTTATGACACTTACCGTTCCTTGACACTATGGCACACAAGCTACTCAAACCCAATCACTACTTACCATCACACCAATTCCAACCCAATTCCACTCAGAACTACCAATATCCATTTCCAAACCCATTTGATGCTTCATTGACTTTTGTTGACCGAATTCCAATGTTGCTTGAAACTAAATTCCAAGCTTACTAAAAGCTTTAGATAGCTTAAATTAACTTATGTGAACTTAAAATAAGCTACTAATGGTTTGGATATAAGAGTTTGAAAATGGATTTTCCAACAGTGAATCATGAAAATTTGAAACTTAAGTGAAACTTTGAATTAGGACTTGAACTTGATTACAAACACTTAATTAACTTAAATTCAATACATAGAAACTGAAAATTACACTTTAAGATTTAAACTAAGACATTTTTATAAAAACGACATACATATGAAAAATAAAACTAACTACTGCCTCTGCTCTTCTCCTCTTTCTTCTTTTTATATGCAAAAGGTCTTGCAACTTGTTTCTGAGCACATCCCACCACTCTTGGGAGCCATTGGATGAGTAGAGTGCATATTGGCCATTAGATCAATTTTGGCGGGAAATGTTGTTTTTGGCAGTGGGGCTCTGTATTTGCAACTGGGGGGTGGTGGAGGGTAGGTATGATGATTGAGGGGGGTGAGGTTGAAGGGGATAAGGTGTTGCAGGTGATGGGAGAGTTTGCAGGCAACTTGGTTTTGCAGGCAAGTGGTTTTGGAGAAGGGATAAGGTGGGAGGGAAAGTGGTTTGACTGGTTGTTTGACCGGGGGTCTATTATTGACGGGGGTCAAAATGGTATGGCAGGGGTCAAAGGTGTAATGGCAGGGGTCCAAAACTATGAAAGAGGTCAAGGCTTGTTTTAAATGACAAGGACCAAACTGCAATTATTCCAATCTTGAGGACCATTGTCGCCAATTTATCAAAGTTGTTTCAAGGGTCACTTTTGAAAAGTTTCAATAGTACAAGGACCATTGTTGACATTTTCAAACTTCTAAGGACCATTTGTGACAATTTTCAAAGTTTAGGGACCTAAGTTGTAATTTTGCAATTTTAAATCTCAAGGACCAATTTTGACAACTCATGAATCCCTAGGGACTTGAAATGATATTTTCTTTATTTTGTTTTACCAGGGACCTGCTTTTGACAACTTTTGAAACTTGGGGACTAAAGCGCCAATTATGCAAACTTGATACGTTTTCACCGATTTTGATATTTTGCATTTAAAACACATAAAACACTTATTTGTGATATTTTTATCATTTTGATGCATTTCTGAGTGTTTTCAGATGTTTTTGCAGTTTAATTGGTACAAAAATGATGAGTATTTAGACACTCATCAAGGAAGGTGCAGCCCGGTATACGAACAGATGCAAACGATGCAACAAAAATATCGAGCCAGGTAGGCCCCATTGGCATTGCCAACAACCAGGGATGCCGGTTGTAGCAAACTACATGTATGAATTGCAGACCCTTACTGAAACGGAAATTAATCAACTACAAGTAGTAACTCATTGCAAACTTAACACACAACAATTCCCGCTATTGCTTCAAGTCCACCATTGCTGATGTAACCGGAGAAGCGTCTCTGACATGGTACAGCCCCGAGGCACATGCTCTTCTTCCAATTTGGTCAGAGGTTCTCAGCTATGTTTCAGACCCCGATGCATACAAAGTTCCACCAATTATCAAAGACTTCAGAACACAAAGCATAAGTTTGAAGTGCGGTTTGGCTATGGCAGCAAAAAAAAGGAATCCAAGGTTAATTCTTGAAAGCGTCGCTGATGCACCCACACCCGCACTACCACCAGCAGACGCTGCGGAACCTTCAACACCGATGAAAACTCCAATCAGCGAAACAACTGTAGCAGAGGTTTTGAGCAACACCCTAACCCCACCTCCAGTTTCTACTGAAACCGATGAAAAGGAAGTTGTTCCTAAACAGGAACAACATTCATCAGTTCGGAAACAACTATTCCAAGCCTCAGCAAAGGACCAAGAAATGCCAGTAACGAAGAAGCCTAAAGCTGACCTGGTGCCAAACCAGAGGTCTAATAACTATAAACACTAAATCACCGACTTTTGTAATATGGTTATAGTATAGCTGACACAATGCTGCTATAACAAATTCTGATAAACTACCTGTAGGGATACTTAACTTAGAAAATTGCTCTATGGGAGCAATGTTAATGTAAATCACTTTTAAGTAAATGACGGTTTGTGCATTACAGCTGCACACGGTTTTTGCACAACGTTTGCAACATAGCGGCAATAAAAATCTGCAACTCCGATACACCGACTATCTCAAGAATGCCTGATCACAACAATCACTACACGGCGCTATCTTTCACGAAACATTACAACTACCACAAAAGACTCTAAACAACAACTTATGCTCATGCAACTAACATACTGGCATCCTGATGCAAAACTAGAGGAGCTGCATTGGGTATTAAGACATTTAAAAAAACATAAAAAAAACCTCTCAAACCTTAGCATTCACACATACAACCGCCCACGCAACAACGATCAAAGATACTTAACAATGCTCGCATTCCCCAATAACCAATTAACCCTCCTTACCTTCTTCATCCCATGATTCAAGCCAAACACAAACAACATTGCTACAAACATTATCGCTACTATCCAACAACAATAATAAATAGGATAAAATGGCTACCATCATTAACCATTCACCATTAAGATAATACTAATTGTAGCATTATCATTGCAACAGGGTAACTACCATAGACAAAACAAAATCGTAATCTGCCTCAGAGTACATGCACCCGTTGGAGTTAGATAAGTACATAAAAACAGTAAAACACGAAACAACCTGAACAACGGTTAGAACCTACTATCCACACAAACTACTGGCCAAAAAACATCAACAAAAGCCAGCGTTCACTAGACTAACCATCAGAGAGATCTTCATCAACCTCCATAAAGCCTACTTGCCTCTCTTTTTCAACAATCCCATCACGAATGGCTTCGATAAGAGCTCCAAGTGCAACCAACGTTTGACGATCCACACGCTGCAATTCCGAAAGCCCCCTCAGACCGTCAACCGCCTTCTCATTAAAGGATCCGAACCAATGAGTCTCCACAATGGTTTGCTCACGTTTTTCGATTTTGGTACGCAACTGATCTTGCTCTGCCTCCATACGTATAACCAAATTGCGATCCTCACTGATCTCGCTATTGAAAAGAAACTTGAACGCCGTTGTTAGGTGGTGAAGTATAGTAAATGCGAATACAAAAAAAATGCCACCTTCTCATATGAAGAAGTATTTATAACATGAATTTTATGGAATAAAAAAAAAGGTACCAAACGTAAGTAAACACCTTTACAAACATAAAACAAAATATGAAACCAACATATATTTTTTTTTATAAGGCTATACCTTTTTTGGCAAATATAAAATAAATGTTTAACATCATATTTTATACTACCTTCATCCCATAACCATTTTCCACTTTTGACTTTTGAAGTATTTAGTTTTCAACTTTAGCGTTAATCATTTTTATTTATGTTACATATTACTTGAAGTAGAAAATAAATACACTACTTAAAATAAATTTGAAAATAATCGACCCATTTGACGCAAACAAAAGCAAAAAAACAGTTATAACGTCGAAACTTAATATATCACGCTAAAGGATATTACAAAAAGCCCGCCGCGTTGTGACGGGGGTTTCCAACTCGTTATCTTAAAAGCCGAAAAATAACGCCGTTCAAAAAAAATTGTTACAGGTCACTAATTAAAATACGGGGTTATTCATTAAAAAGAATTTCATTCATTGGTTGATTAAATGGTTAGTGTTCAACAATTGCCAACAAACAAGCAGGTTAGGCGTCTGGCGCGTTTTGGAGATTTTATTTCTAGATTTGTTTTTTTGTAATTTTTTGTAATTTTTTTTTTTTTTTTTTTTTTCTAATGAGCATATGGGCTTGTTTTGGAGATTTTTAGTTTATTTCTAGATTTGTTTTGTATTTTTTGGCTTCTAGTGCCTTGCTAGTAGCTTTTTATGTTATATAATATTTTTCTGCCGTTAAAAAAATGGCTCTAGACCACAATTAAAACGACTCTAGACCACAATTAAAACGACTCTAAAGCTACAAGGGACGTTAGAATCTACGTCTTTGAAAATCTACCGTTCAAAAGGACCAAAATCCACCAACCAAGCCCAAGTAAAACACATGGCCACTAACACAATCACCCGATATATATAGAGTATTGAAACGGGTGAAAACCCGACCATAACCCTTACCACTTAACAAAAATGGCCGGAATTTCAAATCAAACGATTCTGACCACACAATCTGGTCATATTTATTTACACTTCGACACATATATGTAACTAGAAATAATCATTTGGCCTTAGACTGGACTATAAGAAAAATCGTTGAACAATGAGACAAATCTTTTGGTTGAACATCCGTAGGAACTAAATTCAGTCATTTTCTATCTGTTGGAAGGTAAGGGTCGTATGATCTCGAAATCTTTTCAATTTTCAATCAATTTTTCGTTTATTGGGCACGGCTCGATCTGTTTAGAATATAGGATTATGTGTGCTTAAAAAACTACTCCGTATTATCAACGTGCTATGTGTGAACCCAAAGGAAGGCTAGTTGGTTTCGACAATAGCAATGATCGAAGGGCAAAACCTGAAACCAATTTAGTTAACTAGACGATATCAGACGGCATTTTGTTGCATAGCTAGATAGCAATATCACAAATGCATAAAAGACAAATACCCACAAGTTTCTCTAAGAATTGACGAAAATATTCATGAATTATTTTGTATTAACATGTATTTAGTTATTTCTATTTAGTTAACATACTCAATCTCGGATAGGAACTTATATTAGAATACATCAAACTGCGTAATTCTAGGATTTTTTTTTTTTTTTTTTTTTTTTTTTTTTTTACAAGGATTTGACAGGCCAAATGATTTCTTATAATGTGGAAATTAAGTTATTGAGTTTTGCATATAAGTCTAGTGAGTAGTGTATGTTTGTTGAAGATAAAAGTAACACTTAGTGAGCGTCTTTTGTGCTTTTTACCTACGCTAAAAGGTTTTTTAGCCGTCGCAAAAACATTAAGATTGTTGTTTTTTGCCACTTGAAATTAAAGTTATTCTTTTGTCTTAAAATTTGGACTATATATATGCAAAGCTCTCATTGGTTCAAAGTTCAAATACTGAGACAAATCAATTGGATATTATAATATTTTCCAAAGATTCATATAATAATCCGAGAGAATTGAAATTAGGTCGCCATTTTAAAGTTCGCTGAATAAGTCTTTTGATACATACGAGAACTTTTGTTGGAAATGTATATATTTACAAACATGTGAATGTCCGGATTCGAACTCGTGACCACGGGATTGCACACATTAGCGAATGAGAATTAAAGTTAATAATTAATGTTTATGTTTACGATTAATTATTACACATTAAGTCCGGTTAACGATCGTTATGTATTTAACGGAAAAATGACTAACGACCGTTAAAATGGAAAAGAGAAGGACTAGAAATGGAAACTTGGGAAAGTTATGGAATGGGCTTTGGGCTCCTCTTGGTGGCCGCCATAGGCTTCTCAAGGCCTCCATTCCCTAACTGTCTCTCTAAGTTTTACCTACTAAGATATAAGGAGGGTAGGGTCAGGGTTTCATTCACACCTCAGCGTTGAATTAACCTAGATCTCCTCTCTCTTTCTTTGCATAGCTTGGCCGAAAACCCCATTTGTTAGGGAGTTCGGTTTGGTTTTGCATATCTGAGGGCTTGTGTTAGATCTAGCAATCGCTGATTCGTTGGTTAAATCGTGTGTACAAGAACGTGGTTGTAAGACATTATTCTTACACCAATAAGTACTTCTTTGGTTTGCTTTGCTCGAGGGTGGTTTTGCTTTGCTCGAGAGATTTGATATTCGCAGAGTGACGTTACGCATACTTTCGCTAATTAATTTATTTGTTATGATCTTAAGTCTTCACGTGTACTCTTGATGTCTTTATGTTTTATTTTATTTTATATATCATAAACTCAACAGTGGCATCACGAGCCTTGTATAACAAGTAATTAATTACTGAAACACATAATTAAAATAAACATGAATGTGTTATTATTTGTATGCTTAGATCTAGGGTTTGCAAAACCTAAACCCTAATTTTGAGGGGGGGGGGGCGTTTTTTTTTTGGTGCCCTAATTAGGGTTTTGTAAATTTTGTTTTAATTGGATTAGAAACCCTAAGATGCATGCAACTTTATGTGTATATGCGTAACTCTGTTTAATTGCATTAATTGTTAAGTGTAATTTATATCCATGATTATTACCTGCATGTTTTATCATGGATCTGTTTATTGTATGTCTTTCATGTTTTAAGTGATATACATTAAATAATGATAGATCTTGAATTGGGGAAGACCTCAATATTTATTAATTTTAATCAATTATGTGCTATGTGGTATATATTTAGTTTTGACTTACGCAATCGATGAATCGATGCATGTGGTTCACCTTGTACATAGATGAAAACGGGTGGAAGTCTTAATTAAATATATGCATATTGACAGATATAAAATTGGTTATTAATAAGATTTATCAAAACCGTTTGCATGTGGCTATTTGATATGCATGACTTTTATTTGTTATGTATTCATTGTTTATTTGTTTATTTTTTCAAATACTTGCTTGTTTGTGTTTTGTAACAAGGGTATTTTTACAAGAAAAATAAACTGATCTAAACAATGGTGAAACATGTATTTTTAAGAATAGTAATCATAATCGTTTAATTGATTGATGACTTTGGTACAAATGACTGAAAGGCTCACCCATGAGAATGAACTAATAAAAGGGGTTTAAAGAAGTGCGCACAATCACATCGAATGGATGTCTTAGGTTGTGCTTTAGCACGCACCGGTCCTCTCCCACTGTAAGTTCGAGTGGAGCTACTTAGTAAGTCATTAAATGTGCAAGCTCATCTTAAGGGCGAAATTCGTGTTGATTCCATGCGCCACTTAGGTGGTAATTATCCAAACACTAAGTGTTTACACTTATGCAAAAGTACGGTATAATGGATGATAATTAACACTAATTCCTTGATTGGTGAACCCAATACCTCAATTAAAGTTTGATGATGAAAACTTAAACATTAAAACAAGATATAAATGTTTTAATAAAACTATGCTACAAAGATGAATGCATGACATCTTTGTACATATTTGATTTTACATCAAAACTATTACCCTTTAAATTTAAGTTATATGCCATCCAACGAAACGGAAACACCTAAGACTACTTTCTATTTGCGTGAGAATGTGATTTAGATCTTAATCAAAGGGTAAAATGTCCACGTGTCGTGAGAACGGGCATGGACGATTTTACAGTTTTTTAAGTTGGAAAACTTAATTGAGTTAGGCGGTGAAAACTGAAAACTCAAGGCATAAGATGGGATAAAACATGTTTACATGGCAATTGATATTGGCTATATGTAAATCCCATAAATCTAGGAATTGCAATTGAAATTGGCAATTGAGCAAATGCTCTACCATTTTGTATAAGGTTCATCACTAATGATCACCGATGTGATGAGATTATGACAATTTGGATCCTAGTTTTCAATAAATATTAATTGGTTATATGAATATGAACCTTGGGTATTTAATTGTTTATTGAAAAGGAAAATTATCAAAATACTAATGATGGTTTTTGAACTTTTTCGTAGATGGCTCAATCTGATAACACTATGAGCTTATCGAGTGCCGCTTTCAAAGATATGATTGGAAGGGACAAACCGACCGGCCCTAATTTCAATGATTGGCATCGCTCACTTAGGATCATCCTTCGTGTTGCCAAAGGGTTGAAATTTTGACTACACCTCTGCTGAAGCTCCTCCCAACACGGCAATCGCTCTTGAATTAGAGGCATATCGTGTTGAATATGAGAAGCATAATGATGTGGCGTGTCTAATGCTTTCGGGATGTCTCGCTCAATTGCAAAAAATTTGAGCACTATCCGCCTATGAGCATGCTAGATGAACTCAAACGCATGTTTGAGAAGCCACCAGCACCGAATCGTATGAACTAATTGAAAGGTTCACAACCGCAGTGTGAGGTCGGCAACTGCTCTCCGACCACGCCCTTGAGATGAAACATCACTTGGACCAATTGGAGAAGCTCGGTGTGGTTACTCGAACGATGTATGTGTTTGACTCATCAATCATTCCCTTAATCGAGAACGATTTGGTGATTTTGTCCATAATTTTAACATGCATTGCACGGGAAGACAAAGTGAATGAGTTACATGCAATGCTTGTAGACTACGAGAAGAGATTGCCAAAGAAGGCTCCTACACCGCTGTGCTCGCTATACTGTGGTGGTAGGGTGAATAAGCCTAAGCCGCAAGCGAGATAAGAAAGGGAAAGGAAAAGGAAAGAGGAAACAAGTTGTCATCCCACCACTCCTAAGAAGAACCACGAAAGAAAAGGAAAATCCTAAGAATGATTTGTCTTGCCACCACTGCAACTCACCGTGTCACCGGAAGGCTGAATCGCCCAGTTTATCCGAATGAGTGCCTTGAAATAAAAATAAGATGGTGCCTAGCTCATCGTGTATTTTTATGTTTGAATTATTTTCTTTCCTCATAAGTTAAATTCTCGGATATATGATACGGGATGTGGTACTTACATCCGTAATACATCGCAGGGACTTAGAGGCGAAGAAGTCGACTGTGAGAGAGATACTTGTACGTTGGAAATGGAAAGCGTGCACATGTCGAAGCCATAGGGACTTTTGATTTAGTGTTGCCTTCGGGCTTAATTTTAGAACTAAATAATTGTCATTATGCACCCTCCATTGTTAGGGGTGTCATTTCGCTTCTTTGTTAAAAGATATTGGTTTTGTGCACACTTTACAAGTTATGGAATTTCGCTTTTTAAATAATGTTTTTACTTTAATGCAATTCCTATTCTTGGTGTGTTTGAAATTGATATGGATGGTTGTATATCCAATGAAAATAATTCGTTGTATAGCATTAGCAATAAGAAGAGCAAGTCGAACGTGACTCTTCTTATCTTTGGCATTGTCGCCTTGCCCATATTGGCAAGAAACGCATGGAAAAGCCGCAACACGATGGGCTTTACAAACGGTCAATGATGAATCATTTGACAAATGCGAGTCTTGCATTCTTTGGAAGATGACAAGGAAACCTTTTCACCACAAGTGGAAAGGGCTTCGATCTACTTGGATTGATACACACCGATGTGTGGGTCCACTTAGACATGTGTCAAAACGCGTGGTCTTTTACTTTTAACCTTTACGGATGATTTCGATCGTTATGGTTATGTTTATTTACTTAAACATAAACATGAAGTCTTTGAAACATTTAAGGTTTTCAAAAGTGAAGTAGAATTACAACTTGGAAAGAAGATTAAAGCTCTTCGATCCGATAGAGGTGGTGAGTATATAAGTCAAGAGTTCAAAGATTACTTAGGCGAGTGTGGAATTATCCAAAGCTCACATCTCCTTATACTCCACAAAGAAATGGTGTATCTGAAGGAGAAATCGTACCTTACTTGACATGGTACGATCAATGTTTGAACTTACGACTCTACCTTTACTTTTTGGGATTATGCCCTTGAAACTGCTATTCGCATTTTGAATATGGTTCCAACTAAGAAGGTTGTTAAAACTCCATATGAAATATGGACCGAAAAGCTCCCAACTTTTCTTACTTAAAGGTCCAGGGATGTGAAGCGTTTGTTAAACGTGACACACCGATAAGCTCCAAGCCGGATCCGTTAAGTGTATCTTTGTAGGATACCCTAAGGAAACTATGGGTTACTACTTTTACTACCCACCGAGAACAAAGTCATCGTGGCTAGGTATGGAGATTTCCTTGAAAGGAATCTCATATCTCAAGAACTCGGTGGGAGAGTATATGATCCGGAATATGATCAAGAAGATACAACACCTTCTCGAACCACTAGCCAACTTCAAGAAGAACCCGAAAGCTTAGGTGCTCCTCCCAAGTTGTTCCCATTCGAGGTCCGAAAGGACGATACGCACCGACCGCCTATGTCTTAACGTAGAGGTGGAGGAAAATATGGTTGGGGATCTTAGTGAACCGCGCTAACTATAAGGTCGCCATGGTCGATCCCGAAAAGGATAAATGGCGATTGCTATGAATGGGAAATGCAATCCATGAAAGATAATGATGTCTGGATTGAAGTTGACCTTCCTCCCAAGGCTAAGGTTGTTGGGAGTAAGTGGATCTTCAAAAGAAAACCGACATGGATGGCAATGTACACACCTACAAGGCTCGTCTCGTGGCTAAAGGTTTTACTCAAACCTATGGCGTTGACTACGAGGAGACATTCTCTCCTGTAGCGGACATAAGAGCTATTAGGATTCTCATAGCTATAGCCGCACACTATGACTATGAGATTTAGCAAATGGATGTCAAAACCGCTTTTAGAATGGCCGTCTAGATGAAGACATCTATATGGCGCAATGGAAGGGTTTGTGAATCCATTATTTCCTAACCGTGTATGCAAGCTAAGAGGTCCATTTATGGATCAAGCAAGCATCAAGGCAATGGAATAAAAGATTCGATGGGAAATCAAAAGTTTTGGATTTACTCGAATCTTGATGAGCCATGTGTATATCACAAAGCTAGTGGAGTCGTGTTACTTTCCTTATTCTCGTATGTCGATGACATATTAATCATGGGAAATCATATACCAAGTCTAAATGAGGTGAAAGCCTATCTTGGTAAATGTTTTTCGATGAAAGACTTAGGGAAGCAAGATATATACTCGGAATCAAGATCTACCGGATAGATCAAGGCGGCTAATTGGTTTAAGCCAAAGTGCTTACATTGACAAAATATTGAAGAGATTCAATATGCAAAATTCCAAGAAGGATTTTGCCAATGCAAGTAAATCATGGTTTGAGCGACCAAGGTCAGTGCTTCAACACCGCAGAGGTGGCGCGATGAAGAAAGTTCCTTATGCTTGGTGTGGGATCTATCATGTATGCGATGCGATGCACAAGGCCCGATGTGGCGTTTGCTCAAAACTTGACCGATCGGTATCAACAGAATCTGGGTGAAATTCATCGATCATTAAGCATATTCTCGGCACCTTAGGGCTACAAGAGATATGTTCATAGTGTATGGAGGAAATCCAAGCGTAACTGCTCATTTATGTGTTTGCGATGCATCCCGGAAGTGTGACAAAGATGATACGAAGTCTCAAACGGGTTACATTTTTGTCATCAATGGAGGTGCCGTGGATTGGAAGAGTAAGAGCAGACAACACTTGCGATGTCTCGCTACGTAAAGTGAGTACATAGCGGCCCGAGGCTGCCATGGAAGCTGTTTGGATAAGGAAGTTTGTTTCGGGCTTGGTGTTATGCCGTCGATTGAACATCCTATTAAAGTGTATTGTGACAATTCATTGCAATTACTTTTGCCCATGAACCTCGAGTCATGAAGGGCACCGACACTATCCTAGACAATATCACTATGTTCGAGAGCAAGTCGAGATAGGTGAAATTGAGTTGCTCAAAGTTCACAGATGATAACCTAGCGGATCCGTTAACGAAGGCCTTGCACGGTGAAAAACTTAATCATTTGTCTGATAAGTTTGGACTTCGTTTAGCTAGTAGTTTCATGCCCATCTGTGACTAAGTATTTTAGATAAAAGGATATTGTAAACATTATTATTGAAATGAAATAAAGTATTTTTGTTATGTTTATTATTCATTTATTATGATGTTGTCCTATATTTGCATGTTTAAATCCATGAATAACTTAAGTTATTCTAAATAGTCCGTTGTCAATCAATAACATGGGAATGATATTGAATTAAGACAAATCGAGTATTAGTTAGAATATACTTGAAAGTATATTGATGCGTAGCATGACTAATTTCGATGATATTCAATGAATCAATATAGGACTTATCCCACTCACATGATGATACTTTATGGATCTTTGTCATTAAGTATATCATGGATATTTATCCTCGACTTGAGATACAAGAGATATGTCATGGATGTAGTGCATTTTGTGAAGCAATCTAACGCTACACGAATCGTAGTTATAAGGGTTGTTTTCGTAGTGTTGCGAAATTTATGAATCCCTTGTAGTCAAAATGGGATTTGTTTCCTTCAAATTCATTTTGAAGTTTAATACTCTTGGGCCCTCGTAGGATTGTTAAGATGTTTGTATGGCCATACCCAAGGTCTTGCTCGGAAGAATTGGTAATCTTAATAAATCATAAAGCGAGAAATGAATAGTTAATTAAGAAATGAGTAAGATCCATATTCTTATTAACATGGTATTAGAAACAAAGGATGAATATGATGATGAATCATCAAACTTGGTTTTCTCCGAAAACCATACACGAGTTGTCTTGGGGCATTGGCGTGTTGCTAGACGCTAACCAATGTCATTTCACGCTTTGTAAACATATCCAGTGGGAGTCGTTGGAAATGTATATATTTACAAACATGTGAATGTCCGGATTCGAACTCGTGACCACGGATTGCACACATTAGCGAATGAGAATTAAAGTTAATAATTAATGTTTATGTTTACGATTAATTATTACACATTAAGTCCGTTAACGATCGTTATGTATTTAACGGAAAATGACTAACGACCGTTAAAATGGAAAAGAAGGACTAGAAATGGAAACTTGGGAAAGTTATGGAATGGGCTTTGGGCTCCTCTTGGTGGCCGGCCATAGGCTTCTCCAAGGCCTCCATTCCCTAACTTGTCCTCTAAGTTTTACCTACTAGTATATAAGGAGGGTAGGGTCTAGGGTTTCATTCACACTTGTGCATTGAATTAACCTAGATCTCCTCTCTTCTTTCTTTTGATAGCTTGGCGAAACCCCATTTGTTAGGGAGTTCGGTTTGGTTTTGCATATCGAGGGCTTGTGTTAGATCTAGCAATCGCTTGATTCGTTGGTTAATTCGTGTGTATAAGAACGTGGTTGTAAGACATTATTCTTACACCAATAAGTACTTCTTTGGTTTGCTTTGCTCGAGGGTGGTTTTGCTTTGCTCGAGAGATTTGATATTCGCAAGAGTGACGTTACGCATACTTTCGCTTAATTAATTTATTTGTTATGATCTTAAGTCTTCCACAGTACTCTTGATGTCTTTATGTTTTATTTTATTTTATATATCATAAACTCAACAACTTTGTCATGTTTATATTAATTTTGTGTATTAAACATTAAATGGGACCGATGTTCAGAAACAAAAAAAACATTAAATGGGACCCATTTTATTGTATTTCCATTCCAAAATTCATGACTTTAGAAAGACTAAAATCATTGCATGTTCTTGCAAACACGTAAATAACAGGAGATTGAGTTTGTAATGTATGCACCCTCAAAGGATAATCTGTGAAAGACATAGATCAAATTGGTTTGGCGAAAAAAAAGTGACCATTGTACAGACGATCGATGGTCGAAAGTTTATACAAGCTAGTATGCATGTAATCAAAACCTTACACCTACAATTCATCATGAACTAATTATTTGACGCTGCATGCAAATACGCAATAGCTCCAAAATTTTCGTCTCATATGTCAAAAAGTTTAGATGAATATTTCATACTATTTTCTATGGATCTTTATTTGTTTTCACACCCTAAACTTGATTCTTTTCCTTTTGTACGAGAATTTATGTCCTCATGCACATGTTTTCACACGGTCTCGTGGCTTAAATTCTTTCAAACCTTGAATGTATTTAAATAAAGATTATGCCAATAGAGATTGATAGAAAAGTACTTTGACTTTCAAATAGGGAATAAAATGTGTCTCATCTAATGGAAGTAGCTGCAAAGTCCTCTACATACTTCATGTGTTTAAATGTTTAATATATATGTTTGAAACATAAAAATATGAGATTATAACATGTAGTAAAAGGTTTAAGTCATAATGATCGATCTACATTGGTAGTACTTGACCATTTTATTTCAGTGTCTTTGTCCATAGTTTTATTCATTAGAGAGTACTTTCTGTTAACAACAAATCAAACTTCTTTTTTACAAGATATATATAACAGTTAAAACTTGGCATACAGTACATTTCTGAATATAGAGGTGACAAAATAAGTTATGAAAAGTGACGCTTAGCACAATGGAAAAGAAAGAATACAAACCCAATTTATGAAACCTAACCAACTAAACGATTTTTAACACAGGCAAATATTATCAACATGAAAAACAATAGGCTTGTTATATCCTACATAAATTCGTTGTACATCCTCTCAACACGATCAGCAGATCGCTTCTTTAGTCCAGCAAGTTGCAATTCCCACACCTTCCTTGAATCGTCCCTCTTTTGTTCATCACAATAATAATGCCCCGAACCACATGACCCAAAAGATTCACCCAAGAACAATCTATTATCATATATTCTTCGTAAATTTGGATCTGAAAGAACTTCATACGCCTTATGTAACTCCACAAATTGCTTCGTGCATTCCTCTCTAGTAGAGGAGGGACATACATCCGGGTGGAGTTGTAGAGCCCTGGCACGGTACGCCTTCTTGAGCTCTTCGAAACTAACATTTGGTGAATCTAATGAAAGAACTTGGTACAAATTTTTGTTCTGTATGGGTAACTCTTTCATCCTGCATGATATACTTTTGTTATTGATTTTGTCAATGCTTCTTTTTTTGTTACACATGAAATCTAATTTCTGTAAAACAATACTAGACTTAAGAGAGGCCACCATTTTTTGTGTTAGTGTGCTTGAGAAAAAGAGAGAGATGTATAGTAATGGTAAAGTTTGTTAAGGAATTAACCTAGTTGATGGTGAGCTGCAAGAGGTGAGTACACCTATCTATATAAAGATCTCTATTGATAGTGGTATATTAATATGAGGCTTTTACATATATATCCTTGAAAATTTCAGAAATTACATATATATCCTTTTGATGCATTAAAAGCATTGTATTTTATGCATAAAAAACTGGTACAAAGGATATACATATAATTATTCATTCAGGGAAGGATATATATGAAATTATGCCTATTAATAATATTATTAGTAGTGATGTGAGGGCATTTAATAAGAGTTTAATTAAAGTATTAAACTATGCATTAAACTCTTGCAACCATTTTATAAAATCTTATATACTTTTTATAAACATTCACATAACTTTTATTTACTTTCATATGTTTTATAAAATGTCTTTTTCAACTAGCAAGAGTCTTACACATAAGGGATTGATTCAAATTTAATCATACATGGAAAGATATATTAGCCATTCTTGCAATAATGCAAAACCAAAAAGGTAAGCATCAAATATGTTTTTGCATAAAAACATTCATTAACCATTTTTGAGCTTGAAGTGTTTAAAATTTAAGTCAAGCATCAAACATGCTTTGACTCAGCTTTTCTCCGTGCATTCTAGATAAGAAACAATGCAAACATAAGTTAAATAACCATTCAAAACGTGCATAATTTTACATGTGTAGGACCTACGGATCTTGGAGATCACACGGATCCGTTGGGTGTTGTGACTTCCTCTCTTTGCCTATTTAAACAAGTCTTTTATTACCATTTTTCTCTCACCCATTGCAAACATACTTCTAGCATTACATTACACCTTCATACAAACACTATCTTTGATCATTATCTTGTTTTATATTTATTCAAGTGATCCACTTTTTAATAAGGGAAGAACACAAGAAGAGTTGAAGTCTTTTGTGTTATAGTTTTAGTTTTTGTATTTGTAACTTTGTTGTGATAACATAGTCCAAAGTCATAAGCACCATCATACACCAAAATATAATGAGTTAGGGTTAGTATTTTAGGCCTCAAAACAAATAGAGAGAAATGTTGGTTCTGCCTTGTCAGGACACGATATATAGCTTTGTATCGGTAAAAGCATAAGCGACGTTGTACTTTCTTCGCCAATAAGGAAGCTTGTTGACATAGTGAAGTAACTCTCGAGTCGGAAACTTGAAGAAATGAAGTAGGGCGAAGAGAAGTTTCATGATCGAACCACTATAAATATTCATATTTTGTTTGATCTTTCTTTTACTTACTTTATATCCTGCATTTACTCATTTATATTATTATTTGTTCATATTAACTTTTAAACTAAGTTTTTAAAGACCAAAACTATTCAATCCCATTAGGAATTTAATGAGAGTTGTCCTAAAATTACAATATTCATAGTATAATTACCAAATAAGGGTAGAAATTCAAAAACACGCTAAGTCGAGCCCGAGCTACCCAAGTCTCGAGTTCGGTTCATTTATGATCGTAAGTTTCGAGCTCGAGCTCGTTTCAAGCCTTATACTGTTAGCTCGAGTTCAACTCGTGACATATTTTACAAAATAGGGATCGATTTTTTCTTATGACAGGTAACTAAAATTTGACTCGAACTTAGTTTGTTAAGTACATTAGGCTTTAGCTCGTTTATTATACTCGTTATATATAAATACACATGGCTTCTATAAATATAAGGCTTAAACTCGTTTATGAAATGAGCCCAAAGCAAGGCTTGAGCCAGGCTCGACTCATTTTAACTTAGATCATTTTGAAATTTTATAAGTTTGGATCGTTATCAGCCGAACTCTAGTGAAAAGCGTAAAGCTTGAAACGAGCTTGATCTCGAGACTTATAATTTTAAACAAGTTGAGCTCAATTTTGGAAACCTTGATCTCGAAATGGCTTGTTTGCATTCTTATTTAGTAGCTATATTATAAATATTGTATTTTTAAGGATAACGTGCGTTAAATTCCTAACGTACTTAACTGAAAAAGTGGGTATATGGTAGTAGAAAGTCCATTTAGCTAAGTTTAGTGTGACAACCGTCAAACTCAGGTTAGCAAATATTAGAATTTCTATAATATCTTTGCCTAAACTTACACGTGTTAAATTTATTTCGTTCTAGTCAGGTCATTTTGTGCTTAGATTGTCATTTTCTCAGGAACCCTTATTTACGAACGTGCCTTCAAACTAGGATTTTATTTTAATGTCTTTTAAACGTCACGATATGCTCATGTTGTTTTAAATTGTTATAGTCACTCACACTTATAAACTTAGGTCATTTCACATTTCACAATTTTTACATTCACCGACGACTCGTTATCTTGTTTTAACACTTACATTTTTAGGACTTACATTTTTAACACACAAATATACACTTATACATATATACATACAACATTAAAAAGAAATTAAAAAATATGTAACCCCCCCCCCCCTGCTCCTTATGGCCGGCCTAAGGAACCTCCAAAACCAAAACAACGCTCCAAAGTCATCTCTTCCCCACACACTCATTACTTTCACTTTTCAAAACACTCTATCACATACGCGCATTTCACACAAAAAAATTTGGCACTCCTCCTCCTTCTCCTCTCCTCTCTTTGGCGTCGGTAAACCACTCACAACCACTATCATCACCACAAAATCTTGCTATAACTCAAGATTTTATCACTACTAGTCATCTTTGAACCATCCTTGCAATAATCAACCAACAAACATCCATCAAAAAGCACCTTTAAACCTCTCAAGAATCTCAGCCTCTAGGTCCTATACATCTTATTTTGAAGTTTTTGAAGGTAAACTATAGGTGCAAGACGACTTGTGTCCATCTTGCACCAAAAACACTTGTTTCGTCATCTTTACGATTGATTTAAGCATGCATCATAAAAAAGACTTTTTGATAAATAAACTACTAAAAGTAAGTTTCTATTAGGGGGAAAACACTTAATAAAGGGTTGTATAAACATTTTATCATTTGTTTAATTCATTTTAAGGTTTTGGTTGAAAAGAAAGTGCTTTAAAATAAGCTAAAATCTAGACAGCTTGTTGATTGACAAAATTGTGTCGACTTTAAATAGTCATAACTCACTCAAAACTCACTTTTGTGACTGGTTCCTTGGTCCTAGAGATAGCCCTTTGAGTTAACTTTAAAACCTCAGTGGTTTGGTTGAAAGATTTGGTGTGTCAACTTTAATGACCCAATTTCCAAAATGGTGCTGCAAGTTAAAGTTTCCAAAATATCTTTTTAACATTTGGTATGTCAACTTTAAAGAGGCATAACTTGGTCATATTTCAAGATTTTTCATTTATTCCAACTCTCAAAGTAAGTTTATGTGTTGAATTCAAAACGTTTGCGGTCTTGCATGTGGAAACCAAAGTTTGAACCCCAAGGGGACATTTTAAAATGAAAGGTCAAACTGACCCAATTTCCAGATTTGTTTATGTGACTTGTTTGGATCATATCTCACTCATGCATGCATTTTGAGACCTCAAATTAGGGAAAATAGTTTTATGGGTTAACATGAGTGTCCCAAAAGCCTATAACTTGAATCCAAGATCTAGACCCTTTTGCTCATGGAAATACCTAAATATGTCTAGAACTGAGTAAATATTTTATCTTGTCTTTTTAAATGGGTTAAATCACTTTATAAAATCTATAAAAATTAGAGAACACACTTAAGACATACTCCCTCTGTCCCTTTTTAAATGTCCACCATCTAAAAGCACAAAGATTAAGAAACATATAAAAAATGATTTGTTTGGCTAAAGAAATGACAATTTAGCCCATATGTACTTGATACTCTATTTAATTTAATTTACACTACAAAATGTTGCTTTTGTTGTACTTTGCCTGACGCTAAAAGTTGACTAACAAAATTAAGTTGAAAAAATTTGCCGCTAGTTTTTTTACACAAAAAATTTGAATAACTTTAAATTTAAAAAACTATAGATTAACTCATGTTGTTTTTAATACTCCAACACTAATACATTAACCTTAGTTGTCTTTTTCTCTTTTGAAAATGGAACATAACTCAACTTCATGCACTAAAAAAAACTTGAAAAATTATGAACGTCAAACTATTTACGAATCATTGTTAGAAGAAAGCTTAAACGGTGAATTGAAGAAAGGATCAATTGGAACTTTAGCAAGAAAATACGACGTATCTAAGCGGACGATAAGTCGCATTTGGCATCAAGCTAGACTTCAAGTCCTTAATGGATCAATGGTTGATGTATCTTCAAAGAAGCAACATGTAGTTGGGCGTAAACGGCTACAAATCGATTTTACTCAAGTTTCACAAATTCCATTACGTCGTCAAACAAATATTCGAACTCTTGAAAAATCAATAGATGTTCCAAAATCAGTCGTGCATAGAAGAATCAAAGAAGGTGAACTTCGACAACACACGAATGCCGTCAAACCACATTTGACCGATGAAAATAAAAAGGCAAGGTTAAGGTTTTGTTTGTCTATGGTTAGGCCAACTTTGCCATGGCTTAATCCTACATTTAAGGATATGTACAACATCATCCACATTGATGAAAAGTGGTTTTAGATATCAAGACCAACAAAACGTTACTACCTTGTTCTGGGCGAAGATGAGCCACTAAGAACATGCAAGTCTAAAAAGTTTATAGAAAAGGTAATGTTTCTTGCCGCGGTTGCACGACCACAATTTGATTCATTGGGTAATGAAACTTTTTCGGGAAAGATTGGTATATTCCCGCTCACAACCTTAGAGCCCGCGAAGCGTTCAAGTAAGAATCGTGTTGCGGGGACATTGGAGACAAAACCTATCTTATCCGTAACTAAAGAGGTTACAAGATCATGGTTGATACAAAAGGTACGACCGGCTATTAGATCGACATTGCCACAAGGTCATACAGGTCCGATTTTTATTCAACAAGACAATGTGAAGCCTCATATTAATGTTGATGATGTTGAGTTTCTTCAAGAAGCATCTCGAGATGGGTTTGACATAAGACTTTGTTTTCAACCTCCAAATAGTCCGGATTTAAATGTGTTAGATCTCGGGTTTTTCCGGGCGATTCAATCACTTCAAGAGCAAGAGGTTTTAGGGACAATTGATGAATTGGTTCATGCGGTTCAATCTTCTTATGAAAGAATGCCATCTCGCGAACTTAACAACGTATTTTTAACTCTACAAGCATGTATGAAAGAAATCTTGAAGGTTCAAGGTGGCAATAACTATCAAACACCACATATCGGCAAGGGTAGACTAGAAAGACAAGGAATGTTGCCATTAACAATTGATTGCGAGCAAAGTTTGATAAATCAAGTTGTTGCTAATTTGGGTCAATAAGAAATAAACTTGGAAAAGTTTATGATGAATAAAAAATACCCAATGTACTCATTTTGTTTTCTTGGAGCATGCTACTGTAATGAACGATTGATAAAATGATGATATGTAGAATTTGATTTTTGTTAACTTTTATTGTTAATACTCGTATATGCTTGGTCCTAAATAATGATATGTATAATTTGGTTTTTGTTAACTTTTGTTGTTAATATATGCTTGGTCCCACTATTATTTTTTATTTTGTTGCATTATGTGGATAGTAATAACTAAGGGTATTAATGGAAAGTTACATACATAGTTTTATCTATTTTAAGTAGTGGACATTTATTTAGGGACAACCAAAAATAGAAAGGTGGACATTTATTTAGGGACGGAGGGAGTAGTATTTTGACATATGTAAAGGGTTGGAACATTAGCACTTTTAACTTGGTAAAACGGTCACTCGAAGTGACCTCATTTCGGGAAAGATTCATAATTTTTACTAGCCTAGTGTTGTAGTCCAACTCCTATAACTAATTATTATCTAGGTATTTATCCAGGTCGGTAATGTCTCGCAACCAACACTACCTTTCCGTGTTGGTACATAAACTACAAAGACCCCTAGGTGACTCATCTAGGCCATGAACCCAAGCAAAATTCCAAGGTCTATATGGTTCTAAGTGCGACTATGAACAATTATCCCACATTATTACCGTTGAAGATCTAATCAATTTGCAAGTAATAAATAAGCACATGATAACAATAAAGAATGACTAAAAATTAAAATATTTCATGCAAGCCGAAGTAAACACAAAGAGTTTTAGCCTAGAATAGCATACGAAGAACAAGAAATGAACATAATCAAACAAGTAAAACATAACAGAATGATTAATGTAATAACTTATATTGATGGTATACTTGTGTTCATAAGGTAAAAAGTACTGAAAACCTTCTCTAACTCAAATCTCTCAACATATTTGTCTAAAATGGCGTTATACATGGGAGCATCAGATAAAACTTCACAAACTAGTAAATCAAGATGCAAGTCTTTGAGCTCATAATTATGATTTGTTCCGTGTTCTTTAATTGAGGTGTTTCATTAATTTGATTAACGGACACGTCACTTTGTGAGCTTGGAGTATGTATTGGGTCTTTTGGGGTGCTTTGATTTGGTATGAAACACGTGTTGATTTAGAAGACCTTTATGATGCACTTTCATTTTGAAAACAAGAACTAGGAGACGAAATTGATGAGATTGAATTAACATTGAGTTTCAGGATTTTGACCATGTCACTAGGGAGTGTATCGATCATTTGGTCATTGATGACCTTCATGAGAGCATCAATTTTATTTGTCATCTCGCATTGTTATTGCATGAAATCGGCTTTAAACTTGGACAAACGAGCTTCTTGAAATTCCATGAAATATGACACTAATCCATTGAGGTTTGATTGGCTTTTAAAAGCTTGAGGAGGATTATTAAATGTACGGTTGAATTAGTTTGATTTTGTTTCCACCTAAAGTTTGGGTGATTTTTTTATGATGGGTTATAAGAATCACCAAAAATTTTTGGAAAAGTTTTGAAAGTGAACCACTTACCTCCCACTTTGGTGGTACACGAGGATGCATAATCAACAAAAGCTTGCTCGTGATTTTCCATGCCATTATGAGTGTTATGAGCACTAGTACATATTACACATGAAGAAGCCATTTTTTCACTTGAGCGGAAGATTTAGGAGAATTATGGGATGTATCAGGATTTTTTCACTTGAACGGTCATAAACGCTAGAAATGTTAGACATTGCTTTGATTGACTTGCCAACGACTTCACGTGAATCACTCCAACTTTCATTGTCATAGAGTGTAACACCCCCAAAATTTGCACAACGAAAGCGTTCGGGTCATGGGGTGCTACTAAATCAATACTCGCAACACAAGGTAATAAAGAATGGAAACTCTATTCCATTATCGAAAGATAGATTAATTTAAGAAATAATTTTACATCATTGTTTCAAAGTGCAGAAGTAAAGCCCATAAAAATATATGTTGTCCCATTAAAAGTTGTATTAGATATGCTTGGAAACACTTCGGATGCCAGTGTTTAATGAATGCCTTTGCCAATGCCCACGCCAAGAAGTAAACCTGAGAAAAACATGCTAAAGTTTTAACATAAAGGTTGGTGAGTTCATAGGTTTAAGTTAAAGTATTCAAGTTGGACCACACTTGTGCATATAAGCATCTCCGTGAATGATACTAAATGTAGTAAAAGTCTATTACGTTAATACCAAGTTCTTGCAACCGAAACTACGACAGTGTACATGCATCTAGACGCATGATAAATAAGGCCCGACAAGTCTATTTCAACTACACTTGGATTCGATATGGTATACGTTCGATGTTTGCCTATCCGGTCAAACTCGAACGAGGGTGTCATCCCCAATAGATATATTCATAACAATCGCGCTTCCCCAAGGAAACTAACAGTAGCATAGTGGGATTCAAGGTTGTTTCACGTAATAGTGTAATCAGTTTTAGGTCCGAAAGGGGTTTTGCATGTTTCTCACCCCATAGTTTTATAAAGCAAGTAATAAGAGTAAAAATGGGGCTATAAACTCACCTTAGCAGTATTGATAAAGCACAAAGAGATCAAGTGTGATATAGCAGTGGCTCCTACCCAGAACCTAAGAATAAGATGGCAAGTCTCAGAATAATGATAACGTTTGGTTCACGACCAAAATGAGAGGGTATTGAATATACAATTCAACAGAGTGATATTAGCATTGGTTTATAAGTATGACGATGTTGCCAAGAGTTTAGTTTGTTTACTTTAAGATGTGCCGGTGATTTATAACGTTTATATATATATATATATATATATATATATATATATATATATATATATATATATATATATATATATATATATATATATATATATATATATATATAGAGTCCTTTATTTTAAGAACCCACCTTATCTTGAGAACTGCGAGAACCACTTATGTACTCCTAATAATGCATAGTGTGCAACAAATTAATGCAAAATGGCATTTTTGAAATTATCTATATTTTTTTTAAATATTAAACTTTTTATTTAATTCAAAAGGGTATAATAGTAAAAGACAATTTTTTTTAATTTTTTTTAAATAGTATTTTCCAGATTTAGTGCATGGATGTTTTTAAGGTAACATGTTTAGTGCACATATGTTTATTTTAAAGATAGCATACATTTCTAGATTTTTTTAGTGCTATGTTTCCAGAAATAGTTTGGTGCATATGTGTTTTTTAATATAATGAATTTTATAACAACCAAGAACATAAATGTTATACACAAACTACCATATCGATTGAAATATAATTAAAATACAAATTTCTAAAAAGCATAAATACATGAATCTAATATATTTATACACATGAGCACTAATCATATTCAACACAAATGGACATATGTGCACAGTCATTGTTATCATCATTTTTAGAAGTCGGAAATATATGCACAAGCGTAGCCGTGAACATTCTTGTAATTACACCTGATACAAAGAAAAGTACAAAAATTAGCAACAATAATATCATTAAAATAGAATTGTGTTAAAATACATATATGCAAGTATGCAACTATTAAAACATGTATGCACACTTGTTAAAATACAGTCTTGTAATAATTGTGTCTGTTTCCTTTTTATTATAACACATGTATACACACTTGTTTAAATACATATATGCAACTACTAAAACATCTACAAAACATTATTTATATATTGTTTTTGAAATTGAATTGAAACTATTAAACATACATGAATGTCTTTGAAAAAAACAATAATTACACTTACTAAATAAACATACATGTTCATGAGTACATGTATGTTTTAGGAAACATACTTGTTTGGCAAACACGAAGTCTTTGAAAAAAATAATAATTACACTTGCTAAATAAAAGACATACATGTTTTTATAGCATACATATTTTAAGCATTCCGTTAATAAGCAATCATTTTTTAAAACATACATGTTTAAAAACATCATGTTCTTAAACATATATGGTTTTCATAAGTTAGATCCCACTAATTAAAACATATATGTCTTGAACATGTATGTTTACAATTCTTCTAAAACATATATATATATATATATATATATATATATATATATATATATATATATATATATATATATATATATATATATATATATAGTTTAGTTAGATCTTGACGTAATAATTCTTGTTATGAACACTAGATCGACAGAATACTTGATTTTATGGAGTCGTTATAAGTTTACAATTCTTCTAATCATTTTCCTAAATTTACACTTTTTACCCTCAAGTTATATAATGTACAAGTTTGGCCTTTATACTTTCGAAAAATGACAATTTGTACCCAAATATGCTTCTTATTCAGAATTTACAGTTTTGGTCCCTCAAAAATCTGTTTTTACAAAATTGTTCTAAAATTTTATATTTACATTTTTAGTCCTCGAGGTTTTAAAACTTACATTTTTGACACAAAATCTATTATTTCCTTTTTACATTAGTTTCCCAAATTTACAGAATGGACCTTAGACTTTTACATGCATACGTAAAGGTTTCAAAGTGTTCACAAACTATCCCTATCGTACATATTATAACCGAAACATGTAGATTTTGCAAAATAGATCCAAAAGTGGGTTTTAAGCATAGTTTTCATTACAACTTTTTAGATTAGCTTATTTTTGGCTTAATGGGTCTTATTGGACCGCTTATTTTCCTTAGTGGGCCCGTAAAATGTTTAATGGACCGCACATTTCTTTTCCGTTTGAGCCTTAAAGGCCCAACGTGGGTTTTGTATGTTTTGAAAGTTAACGTGACTAGGGGGTTTAAGGGTTTTCTTTGGTCGCCTATAAGGTTGATAACAATAGTTCAAGGGTGTTTAGGTTTTCAATAGTAAAACAGTTGCTATGGGATATTACAAATGGTAAGCGACACATGATTTATAAAAAGTGATAACGAGCTTTGAGAACTAGTTCAAGACATGATATGTTATATGTAAAACGTTTGTTCTTGGGTTATAACAACTTAAAGACTTGCGTTCACTTTGTTTGTTCAAGTGATCGATGTATTATGGTGTACTAATCTCATTTACGTGTAATATGAATGTTAAAACGAGAAAGTATGGAATGAAATACAATACCCTAGAGGGTGGCGACGAGGTTTCAAAGACAAGTGTACGTGATCAAACGACTCTCCTTTACTTATACCCAAACTAAACGACCAGCCATGCGTTTTCCTTTGCTCGTCTTTCCCATGGTGGACGATTATATGAGTGTGATATGAGTTTTGAGATTGAATGAGTGAGTTGGTGAGTTTTAGAAGTCATCTTATATAGAAGGTAATAGACGTAGGTTTTGCAAGCTTCTTACTAGTTCCAAGAAGATGAGAGTGATGGGTGAGTTGTGTTTTGAAGCATGCTCGACAGAAACACAACCTCGGGGCACGATTTGGTGTTTTCTTAGTCGAGTGAAAGGGACGATCCAAGAACATGCTTGAGGTCAAGTCACAAGAAACTAGGATTCTTAGGTCAAAAGGTAAGTTAGTGTTTAGGGTATTATAGTGAAGTGTAGGGTGACTTTGTTTAGGTTTGTCTCCTCTTTACCCACACATACACGTGCATGCTACATTGGCCAAGGGTTGGAATTTATTTTGTGTTGCTTCGTTGGTATCACATGCACACACGCACATGAGTAGTTTGACCAAAAGTGAGGATTGAGTTTTGGGTTTTGCTTGCCTCGATAGTCAAAGAAAACATGGGAACCATGATTAAATATACATGTGTTAACTATTGTGTTAAATAATAATAAGGAGGTGCACTTGGTCCACAAAAACTAGGTAACATGTTTCTAAATTTGGTTGTACCCATTTGTGCTGCAAAAATATTGCTTGGGCTTGAGGCTAAGTAGGTGGGCTAGGCCCAAGGTAGTTACAAAGTGTTGGGTCGGATTTACTTGTAAACGAGCCCAAGAAAAGGAGTTGGATCGGGTAGTATTGGGCTTAGAGGCCCGGTAGAATAAAAAATATAAAAGTTTATTATATATTTATTTTATATAATTTTTATTTTCGAGGTCGAGGAGAAAAAAATATATCCCGTAACTTATTGTGATTATAGATCGAAAAGAAAGAAAAAAATAGCCATGAAAACCGGTAGGAAAATTTACGAGTTGTTACAGTACCTACCCCTTAAAAGAAACCACGTCCTCGTGGTTTAAGATGCGTAAATCGTCGAGTTCGATACAGTGAAGAGATGTGGGTACATACACTTAAAACGTGGCGTGGAAAAAGAGGCTAGTCATTCAAGAAAGATTTAGTGACATGAGGCGATACTAAACATAGATAGAGGATTCATTAAGCGGAATATTTGGAATACAACGCGGTTTCATAAACGAGTACAATAGTTGAGTTTAGAATAGAAGGAGTAGTGTCGTATGCGGTTAAGAATGATAGAGCATATAAGAGGATGTGACTAGTGACGGAGGTGGTTGTAAATATATGTGTGAGAATAATATAAATCAAGTAGTTGAATGTTACATAAAGAAATAACATAGAAGCAATTGGGAGCATAGCATAGCATTAATATGTAATAATGTGTACGTTGCGCAATCTAACATAGAGGGTTAACAAGTATAAGCATTCGTAGTCTCCTCTACACTATTCTTAAGTTAATTATTCCTTAATTTCGTTCTATTTGTTACATCAACCTTATTCTCATTTAAACTTCGCGACCCAATCAAACAAGAACAGCCTTAAAGTCTAAATGCGAGTTAATTAAGAAACTTAATGACTTTGAGAATAATTAACTTAATTCAAATGAGAGATTATACGAACCTAAGATACAGCAGTAACACATAGCATGACTACATCATGTAACAGTAGGCAAGGCATGACAGACATCGGAAACTGTGGCAGTGTTGAAGTGTTTTTTTTAGGAAAATTTGGTTATAGTTTAGGTTTTGAAAAAGTACATAATTCTCTATAACCTAGCTCTGATACCAATCTGTAACACCCTCAAAATTTGCACAGCAGAGGCATTCAGGTCATGCGGTGCTACTAAATCAATACTCGCAACACAAGGTAATAAAGAATGGAAACTCTTTTCCATTATCGAAAGATAGATTAATTTAAGAAATAATTTTATATCATTGTTTCAAAGTGCGGAAGTAAAGCCCATAAAAATATATGTTGTCCTATTAAAAGTTGTATTAGATATGCTTGGAAACACTTCGGATGCCAGTCTTTAATGAATGCCTTTTCCAATACCCACGCCAAGAAGTAAACCTGAGAAAAACATGTTAAAGTGTCAACACAGAGGTTGGTGAGTTCATAGGTTTAAGTTAAAGTATTCAAGTTGAACCACAGTTGTACATATAAGCATCTCCGTGAATGATACTATATGTAGTAAAAGTCTATTACGTTAATACCAAGTTCATGCAACCGAAACAACGACAGTGTGCATGCATCTAGACGCATGATAAATAAGGCCCGACAAGTGTATTTCAAGTACACTTGGATTCGATATGGTATACGTTCGACGTTTGCCTATCCGGCCAAACTCGAACGGGGGTGTCATCCCCAATAGATATATTCATAACAATCGCGCTTCCCCATGGAAACTAACAGTAGCATAGTGGGATTCAAGGTTGTTTCACGTAATAGTGTAATCAGTTTTAGGTCCGAAAAGAGTTTTTGCATGTTTCTCACCCCATAGTTTTATAAAGCAAGTAATAAGAGTAAAAGTGGGGCTATAAACTCACCTTAGCGGTATTGATAAAGCACAAAGAGATCAAGTGCGATATAGTAGTGGCTCCTACCCGGAACCTAAGAACGAGATGACAAGTCTCAGAATTATAATAACGTTTGGTTCATGACCAAAATGAGAGGGTATTGAATATATAATTCAATAGAGTGATATTAGCGTTGGTTTATAAGTATGACGATGTTTCCAAGAGTTTATTTTGTTTACTTTAAGATGTGCCGGTGATTTATAACGTTTTCATATATTTATATACTTATAAATATATATATATATATATATATATATATATATATATATATATATATATATATATATATATATATATATATATATATATATATATAAAAGTTTAGTTAGATCTTGACGTAATAATTCTTGTTATGAACACTAGATCGACATAATACTTGATTTTATGGAGTCGTTATAAGTTTACAATTCTTCTAATCATTTTCCTAAATTTACACTTTTAACCCTCAAGTTATATAATGTACGAGTTTGGCCTTTATACGTTCAAAAAATGAAAATTTGTACCCAAATATGTTTCTCATTCAGAATTTACAGTTTTGGTCCATCAAAAATCTGTTTTTACAAAATTGTTCCAAAAATTTATATTTACATGTTTAGTCCTTGAGGTTTTAAAACTTACATTTTTGACACAAAATCTATTATTTCCTTTTTACATTAGTTTCCCAAATTTACAGAATGGACCTTAGACTTTTACATGCATACGTAAGGGTTTCAAAGTGTTCGCAAACTATCCCTAATGTACATATTATACCCGAAACGTGTAGATTTTGCAAAATAGATCCAAAAGTGGTTTTTAAGCATAGTTTTCATTACAACTTTTTAGATTTGCTTATTTTTAGCTTAATGGGTCTTATTAGACCGCTTATTTTCCTCACTGGGCCCGTAAAATGTCTAATGGACCGAACATTTCTTTTTCGTTTGAGCCTTAAGGCCCAAAGTGGGTTTTGTAGGTTTTGAAAGTAAACGTGACCACGGGGGTGGGGGTTTAAGGGTTTTCTTTGGTCACTTATAAGGTTGATAACAATAGTTCAAGTGTGTTTAGATTTTCATTAGTAAAACGGTTGCTGTGGGATATTACAAATGGTAAGCGACATATGATTTATAAAAAGTGATAACGAGCTTTGAGAACTAGTTCAAGACATGATTTGTTATATGTAAAACGTTTGTTCTTGGGTTATAAAAACTTAAAGACTTGCATTCACTTTGTTTGTTTAAGTGATCGATGTATTATGGTGTACTAATCTCATTTACGTGTAATATGAATGTTAAAACGAGAAAGTATGGAATTAAAGTAAATAGAAAGGAGCTTCTAATACCCTAGAGGGTGGCGACGAGATTTCAAAGACAAGTGTACGTGATCAAACGACTCTCGTTTCCTTATACCCAAACTAGACGACCAGCCATGCGTTTTCCTTTGCTCGTCTTTTCCACAGTGGACGATTATGTGATTGAGCGTGATATGAGTTTTGAGATTGAATGAGTGAGTTGGTGAGTTTTAGAAGTCATCTTATATAAAAGGTAATAAATATAGGTTTTGCAAGCTTCTTACTAGTTCCAAGAAGATGAGAGTGATGGGTGAGTTGTGATTTGAAGCATGCTCGACAGAAACACAACCTTGGGGCATGATTTGGTGTTGTCTTAGTCGAGTAAAAGGGACGATCCAGGAGCATGCTTGAGGTCAAGTCACAAGAAACTAGGATTCTTAGGTCAAAAGGTAAGTTAGTGTTTAGGGTATTATAGTGTAGTATAGGGTGACTTTGTTTAGGTTTGCCTCCTCTTTACCCACACATACACGCGCATGCTACTTTGGTAAAGGGTTGGAATTTGTTTTGTGTTGCTTCGTTGGTATCACATGCACACACGCACATGAGTAGTTTAACCAAAAGTGAGGATTGAGTTTTGGGTTTTGCTTTCCTCGATAGTCAAAGAAAACATGGGAACCATGATCAAAATATACATGTGTTAACTATTGTGTTAAATAAAAATAAGGAGGTGCGCTTGGTCCACAGAAACTAGGTAACATGTTTCTAAATTTTCTTATACCCATTTGTGTTGCAAAAATATTGTTTGGACTTGAGGCTAAGCAGGTGGGCTAGGCCCAAGGTAGTAACAAAGTGTTGGGTCGAATTTACTTTTAAACAAGCCCAAGAAAAGGAGTTGGATCGGGTAGTGTTGGGCTTAGAGGCCCGGTAGAATATAAAAATATAAAATTTATTATATATTTATTTTGTTAGGAATTGGAAATTCCATTGTGAAGTGTCGGTCACCCCAACTATAGACTAGCACAAGTTAGCTCATAGACATATCGTTATTTATCAGTTTATTAGTTAGTTATTAGTTTAGTTTAGCGTAGTGTAACACCGTGGAGGAAGGACGGGTCTTTACCCACTGTATGCCTGATCCACAGCCCGTCAGGAGGGCGTTTTGTTTGTAACTATAAATACCCTTCCCACTAAGGGAAGGGTGGTGCTTCTCATTTTAATCTAACCTTTCATTTTGTATTACAACTCTCTAACAAGAATACCCTCTCATCTCTTTCTCTCTCTAAACCATGGCATACTTGATTCATCACCATCCTAGACCACCCGAATCATCTAACAACATAAATATACGATCCTACAAATGGTACCAGAGCCTAGGTTATGTTGTTTTTGATGACTCGAATGGTTTTTATGTTGTTTGTCCGGTTTTTAATAGTGCAGTTTTGTGATGTTTATGCGTGTTTTGATGATATGTCGTGTTGTTTATTGAATCTGTTCTTAAGAGCTGTGAATAAGTTGTTTGAATTCACTTATTTATTGTCAGTTTCTGCTGTTGTCGTGGGTTAACAACTTTTACATGTGTTTAAATGATGTTTGATATGCAGTTTTTTAAGCAGTCTGTATGTGTCAAATCGCTGTTTAAGCATTCTGGGTCTGATTATTGGTGTTCTGTTTTACTGTTGTTGGTATTAATGATGTTCTTGGTAGAGACTTGTGGTCATGTTCTTCGTAGAGACTTGTGTAACTTTTGTCCAGATTCAATGAACCTATAGAGGTTTGTTGACTTTTTAAAAAAAGTCAAAGGTAACTTGTCTTGACAAGTTGTCCAGATTCAGTGTATCTGGTCATAGCGAGTTGTGTGAATATGATCATGTAGCGACTTCTCAAATTTGTCTAGCAGCGATTTGTCCTAACTTGCTTTTTTGAAAGCGATTTGATAACAGAATACATGAAGCGACTTGTCCTAATATCATGTGGCGGTTTTTCACTATATTGAGTCAAATGCAGCGACTTGTCCTAATATCACCAAAGTGTTTTGACGCTAAGGTTAAGATGCGGTGGTGTGACAATGATAGCGATTTGCTACTCTAAAGCGGTTTGTCAAGGTTTTTAAGTGACTTGTTTGGTTTCAAGAGTATGTAGATTGATAAGATATCAAAACAATTTATTAGGAATATTTGGAAAGTTTATAAGATTATAGCTCTAAAATGCACTTTTTATCGAGCAAGGATAAAAAATGATTGAGATCCTTTTTTATCAAACTACATACCCTTTAACAGATTTTTTACTAGTCTCATTCGAGTTTTAAAGTTTAGGTGTATTTTTTTTTTCAAGTTTTACTAAAAAAAGACTCAATTTATTAGGCAAAAGTTTACAAGGTATTTTATTACATGTAAATAAAATATAGAATGACTAAAATAAAGGTATTTAAAGAAAGAAGCGATTTGTCTTGAAAGAATGAAAGCAATTTGATACTCGACCAACATCTATACTATGATCTATCATTAACTCACAAACATCAACAACATACAACATTCATCACATTCAAACTGTCGAGACTACATCAAACTTTATCATACAACTAACGTGACCAGATTCTTTCAATCAACAACATCAACAACAACAAAGAACATCCAATCCCAATCCTAGTCCAATACTCTTCTCACTCTATCATATCATATCTCAGAAACATCTATTCATCAAGATTAAACTGTCCTAATCTAACCACTTCAATACCATCAACAAATCACAAATTAAATCACAAATCTGATTCTCCGTTCGAAATTTCAAAAACATACGATATAACATAAACTAAAGGAGATCTCAGTTCGTACTCTCTTAAGTATAACGAAGACACACCAAGACTTATAAAAGTCCATTATCGAGAGCTACAACTCATCATTGATCTTTTTGGAAACTAATTTCCTTGGTGTTCGAACATACAATAAGAAGCATGGATAACTACTAAGTTACCTACTTTCCTTGGTTTGTTAATTGACTACCCACTGAAACACAAAGGATCTCAGAATCGTTCATGGTCTCAATCATTTTAAAGACTTGTTTAATTGAACGTATTTCATCATAAATCCAACAATGATAATATACGAATTAAAAGAAAATGAATGTAACAATTATGTTAAATCATTTTTCTTGGTTCGTTTAAGTATCTATATCATGAAGGAACAAAGTTAAACCTACCTTGATTGATCTCCTGGCCATCACTTTATCATGCCATCCCTGTGGCGAGCTCAAAAGAACGAAGGTTCTTTGATGTGTGATGGAAGATGAGACTTATGGTTAATTCGTATAAGAGGATACAAGGAGTGTTATGGTTGATTCGTATAAGAGGAGATAAGGAGTGATATGATGATGCGTTCTTTTTTGGTTCAGAGAATGGATGAGGCGGATTTGTTAATGTAATCAGGGTAGTGAGTTATTTTAGGGTTTGAAGATATTTGTGGGAAGATTCTGTGATGGGGGCATGATTTTGTGAGACGGATTAGGGCAAACATATTATCACTGTGGTTTATATACACACATGATTAGGGTAGTAGCTGTTTTGGATCTTGGGCTGCAATCGGGCCTGGATTGGACTTGGATCAGCTAAGCGTATAAGTTGGACGGGGTATATGATAGACCGAACACAAAAAAATTGATAGCCGTTTTTCACTTTGCGAAAGTTAATGGTAGCTCATCCACATAATCATAAATACACAATTCTTTGTTTGTGTTCAATATCTTTAAAATGGGACTACAAATTTGGTTGTTTGCTTGAATATTGAGTCAAAGATTGCACTTGAGCCTACTTGAATAATTTGTGAAGACATTTTGTGGCGTATCTAATGAACCGGGTTTGATTTTAAGATGGATTTGGGCTTTGTGTTGTTATCTCATTCGTAGGCCAGAGTTGCAAGATATGGTGTTATCAATTGGGCTACATATGATCCCCATTGGGCATGAGCTAATTATTGGACCTGAATATAAGCAGAATTGGACATGGGCCCTCTGAAGCCTAAATTGATCGGGTTCAGTCATTATAATGGATCGGGTTCAAATTGCGGTTGAGCTTCTCAAAACAAAGATTTGTGATAATAAGATTTGAGAATGAGAGTTATTGAAGAGATTTGTGATCATGAGATGTGGTATGATGATAAGATTATTTGTGTTATGAGGTTTGACACTTTGGTTGTACATTTTCACGGAGAATATTACATCACGGCTTGAATTAATGGTTGAACGAAGTTGACTACGGGGTTGTTTGTATTTGGTATTTCTTATTTGGATTTGAAGTAAGGTTTTTCGGGCGCGTTCACTTATTTCGTCTTCCTTCTTTCTACCCTTTCGTGAAGATGACTTGTTTGGGATTTTATTGGATGTGATAATGACTTGGCTATTTTGTGATTCTTTCTCACTTAACCCACAACGTAGCTATCACTTCGGTGTCTCACGCAGTTGAGGGTACGTCAAGAGGCTTTGTACATTGGGTACACCGTTTCATTTTCACAAGGATTAGTACAAGTTTAAGTAACAAATCTGGGGAATTCTACTTCATGATCAAGTTTGGTATATCGGGTTCACTTCACCATGTGGTCACAGCAATTGCCGACAGAATACGTGAATGATGTGTTTACCAAAGGGTTGAATGGTTGTGATGTGATCAGCAATTCTCATGGAATATTCTTCGCTACAAAATGTCAATGATACTTCACAGTCTAAGCAAAATCTTTCAAGAATCTTCAGCGTCAATCATGACTGTTCAAGATGTTTGCTTATGACAAGAACTTTTCGTGCTAATGGTCGTACACGTTATAATGCTTCCAAAAGTTTGAAACCATCATGGGGGAGAAACGTGTACTTTGGTGTGTTATGGTCAACCTCGGGGGGAAGTAGTTTATACTACTCAACTTAGTATGGTTTGTGAAGGTGTCTACATATGGGTAAAGAATTGTTGAAGATGGAGAATGAACCGTTTCTGAACTGCTGCATGTTCCCTTAAAACAGATATTCATTTAAATCCGAATTTGTCATAACACATTTAAGCTAACATTGTTTACGGTTTTGTCTTGATTTTGTAAAATCCCGTGAAAGAATCTATTTCTCGATTTAAATCATAGACTTGTAAAATCCCGTGACAATGGAAACATCCTGGTAATAATAAAGTGCATTTCCGGATCTATCTTACGGTTTATTCTTGGTTTTGTAAAATCCCGCGAAAGAAACTATTTCTCGGTTTAAACCATAGAATTGTAAAATCCCGTAACGATGGAACCATCCTGGAGAAAGGAAAGTGTATTTCAGGATCTTATATGATGCTGGTGCTACAGTTTCTGCTTCGAAGAATGGATAAAAGGGTGTACATCATGAATTGGGTGTTTGCTTGGATTCTCTTCATGACGGTTTGGTTACTTCAATGTTTTACGGGGTTATGCTCATTAAACCATGGTTGGGATGAAACCATTATCATAGTTCACTTAAAACGTCAAAGGAGGCTAGATTTGAGCTCTTAAACACAACATGTGACAACGGCGTTAATTCAGTATTGTTTATTTGAAGTTGAAGTGAAATATCACGGGCGAGTGTACTTAGTATCTGAAGGTATCGGGGATGGTTGGATGAAGATTCTTCAAGATCCTTGTTCGAGCTTATTTCCAAAAACGAAGACTTGGAAATCTAGTTATTGTTGGGTGACTTTTTCCTTTTCTTTTACCACTTGGGGGAATTGGGCTCTTACCACCACAAAATAACTATCACTTTAAGGAGTTACGTTGTAGTGCTCAGTGTCACATTCAATTGTGGATTTTCAAGAGGTGATGTACGTCTTATACTTGATGGTTGGTTGGATGAAGAGTATAGAGTACTTAGAGATTCAATGGAGGATGAAGTCTCGGCACCACTCTTTGTTACATATGTGCAACTTTAAGTCACGAGTTCAGGTTAGTTTACTTCAGGGTCAAATTCATCATATTGGGTTTTCTCCATCAGCTTTCACGTCAAAGAGCCTACTGAATGATAATGGGGATGATTACAAGTTTTGCCAAGAGTAGATGAAAAGAGGGAGATTATGACGTTTGAACACAACTGTTCAAGCCTCGTTCCTCAAATAAAAAAAATGTGTACGCTTCAGTGCGCATTATCTTCGGAAGAAGAGAAATCTTCTTATTATGACCATTCTCATCAACATGCTTCATGCTTTTTCCATGCGCTTTCAATTATCAAGTGAACCGGACTACCGTTGCTAGTAATCTTATTCCACTTGCTCTATTATAATGATGATGGCGACATCATATGCAACCTTTGAGGGAGAGAAGTGTGAATGGAATACATTATGAAGATAATCACTTGTTTAGTCAAGAATGGCATCTCCGTATGCAATTCTTGAGGGGGAGAAGAAGTGTGAATTTACAGCATGTTGATTGACTTCGGAGTATAAATGTTCATACGGCTCCTAACTCATGTAAGATCCGAGCTTCTTATTATCGGGTCATCTTCACATGGAGTTTCTTCTATGAGCCGTTGGTTGACATCTTCTCACGGGCTGATATGATTAATGACAAAGTGCTTCCAGTTGCGGGGCGGATTTCCTTGATGAACATCTTTCTGTTCTTGTTTGATTGGGAGGGTTTTGAGTTAAGGGGATTTGCTATATATAAAATGGGAATGCATTTGGTGAGAAGAAGATGTTGACTTTCTATTCCCCAATTGGACAATCTTGAAGAAGGTCGAGTCTACAGTCGGTTCTACATTTTTTGCTACATGTTAGAAGACTAAAGACGAGTTGCATTTAACGATCTAAAGACTTCTTCTTAATCCAAGCATTCATCATAAATATTGTCTATTTAGGGGAGAGCACTAATTGGGGGAGAGTGAAAAGTCAGATTTAATCCCCAATTAGACTTGCTCACATTCTTCAACAAGTTGATTCTCACAAAGATTAAATGTGGTCTTCTAAAAAAGATTTCAAGTATTTGGGCTTATAATATGTTGCTGATTCTGAAGTGTCAAAACCAGCAAGGGGGAAGGAGACTCACATCTAAACACAAAGCGAGTAAACTTGATGAACTTAATTCTTCTAAGTGATTGAAGATATCCCGGGAAGACAAATGTCATGACCGCAGAGAAACTCAAGGTTTTACTCATCAAGGCTTTTAGTGTTATTATTCCAACGACGTGGGGGAAGTGATGTAAGAGAAAGTTTCTCAAGATAAAAAGAGGTACACAAGTGTGTGATGATTTCGATGTTATCGCAATCATCAGGGGAGAGAGAATTGTGTACATTAGGGGCGCTCAGTTGTCTCACTTGAGAGCTTAATCAGTGATTCAGAGATATAATCACTTATTCCGGAGTTGACGTCCGCAGAGATAGTCATCCGCAGAGATAATCGATGATTCGCCCGCTTCTTCAATGTTATCGGTTATTCTCTCTTTGGGCATTCGGTGCTTGGGTTCTTGAGCTTCATACACTTTCTTTAGGAGAGAGAAAAGTATACATCGGGGTTATTCTTTGGCTATTGGACTTAATCTGCTACTTCGATGTTATAAGTTTCTCTGTCTTCGGGTATATGTGTATTCGGGTTCGTGAGCTCTAGTCTAAGAGACTGACTGCATCATTTCATCTACTTAGGGGAAGTGGTCTCTTGACAACCTTTTGGGGATGCATCGCTTCAGACTTCAGTGGAATGAAATTCGAGAATCTCGATTATCGTTCTTAAAAGGAGCAGCGGGATTTATGATAGTGGTGTGCTTCTCTGTGCACATGGCTAAGGCAAGCTTGAAATAGAGCTTCGAATCTGCTCATCTAATGGATTTTTGGTTTGGGGGGAAGATGCCAAAGTCTCTCTTTCTCAAAGGCTCATGTTCTATCTTCTATTCTGGAGCCTCGGAAGCTTTAGTGGTGGAAGTTTAAGAGATGACAAATTCTATCTTCTACGACGTCTTGTTGAGCGTAAGGTGTAAATATTTTTTCAAAACATGTACGTGGAAAGCGTGGGGGTGAATACGTTACGCTTTAAAACTTTAGATCTTTATTATCAAATCGCTTATGAAGCTTGTTATAATATGAAAGTACCAATTATTGTTTGTGACTAATATAAAGCATGGTAAACCAAGTTGTCACACAATCATGAACATCAAACCACATCACAAACAATAGTATAGTGCAAGTATAAAGTAAAGAGATAAAGAAAGGAAAGTGCAAACCGAACACGAGGATTTATAGTGGTTCGGTCACGGATCTCCTTTCCGCCTACTCCACTCCCCAAGTACCCAACTCGAGAGTTACTTCACTAAATCAACAAGCTCCCTTCTCGTGGAGAAAACCTTACAATCGTCGCACACTTTTCCGGTACAAAGCTAAATACGGGTTCTAGTTCGAGGTAGAACCAACCTTACGTCGCCTATACAATATTTCGACACTAAGCTAGATGTCGAGTTCTTTTACAAGGGTACAACCACTCCCAATATGTTTTATGGCTCAACATAACAAACCTTGTGTTTTATGGCACAAACACATAAACCCTCTAATCTAATTTGGTAAAAGTGTTGTTATGATGCAATGATGTTTACACTAATGATCCATGACACAAATGTCTAATGGATATGAATAACTACTTCTAAATGAACTTCCATTGATAGGAAGCCTTCATGATGAAGATCACAAGTTCCCTAAACTTGTTGTGATAGATCTTCAACTTGTGGTGAGTGGGGATGGCTAGATCTCCACGCTTTCCTTGGTTGATCAAAGAGTATGCTTACAACAAAGATGAATGTTAGAAGCATTATGATCATGATCATTAGGGTGTTTAATGTGTGTTACTACATTGTTAATGATTGATCTAAATGTATGCAAGAAGGTGGAGAAGATGTGCTTTGAAGTGGTGAAGAAATGGGAAAACAATGGGCTTCTATTTATAGCCAAAGTGGACGGGGCGTCCATGGACCAAGGAGCCCTTTAAAGGGTTCCGCCTTTATAGAAAAGGGTTCCGTGGGTGCTGACGGAAAAGCTAAAAATCTTTCTTCAAATCTTTCCAAGATATTACCAAATCTTACTAAGATCACATTTGATATATTGTGTGTCAATCTAACCAAAATATTCAAGTGATCTTCCAAGGATTTCAAAGATGATGCATGACATGATGTAACATGTATTTCCATTTTAGATTAAAAAGTTTATCAAGGTAAACTTGTAAAATGTATTATGTAACTAGTTAATAAAATGTCTAGTTACCTTTTGTAAAGAGTGCTTGTCAAAATAAAATATATTTTGTCAAGTGTAAGTAAACTTTAGTATTTGTATGAAATACTTGTGAATGCAAAATGTAAAATGAGGTTCGAAATAGAATGGGTAACCTATTAAAATACTTAGTGACTCTAAGCGTATTTTAAACATTCAAAATGATTTGTTAATGGGTTTGATCATAATGCCACATAACAAACATGTACGAACTGTGTTGTAACATCGAGGACTTGAGACATCGAGAGGTGTTGAATGTATGTTGAGACAACGTGTGATTACAAGTAACTTGTACATTTTACATTATGTATTACAAGTTACATGTTTGTCATCAATCAAAACAAGCGAGGCAGTATAGATTAAATATCGTAATATTTGCACTAACAATCTCCCCTTTTGATAATGACAAATATATGTAAACGTAATAGAAAGTAAAATGTAAAAGTTACTTGTATCCTTACTACCTTTACATTACCTTCTCCGTTTACACTCTTCTCCCCTTTTGTCGAAACAAAAGGGCGTGTCCTGAGTTTAACTTAATTTCTCCCCAAAAGGCGAGCTTGCATCATCCCTAGTGAAGTTAAATCGTCCACTACAATCCGTCCCTTGTTTGGTAGCGGATCCATGGATCAAATAAAGAGGCTTAACCTACATCAAGGTTAGTTTTATGCAACAAAATTATGAGAAA
>CM040242.1:159010806-159093744 GCA_022545495.1 Chrysanthemum lavandulifolium
TAGAAAGCTCGAGTCGTAGTTCTTTTAAGTTAAGTAGTATTTAGTTAAGTAACACCGTGGAGGACTGACGGGTCTTACCCACCGTATGCCCGATCCACACCCGATGTGTGGCGATTTATGTAAGACTATAAATACTCTCTACCTTCCAAGGTAGAGTTGAAGCTCATAATAATATCTTTCACTTTCTCTCACTAAGTTCCCTAAACCTCTAACTTTCTCTCTCTAGAATTCCACTTATAAGGTAAAAAGTATTGAAAACCTCTTTAAAATCGGTTAGGATTTATCTCTCAAAAGTTCCGCACGAATTATGAGACTCAAAGCAATAATAGAAAATAGAGTGTGACGGGGTCATCTTATGGTTGTGACGCGTCACCTCGCCGTTATCGACTTAGTGTTTTTTCCACTGACTTCATGCGACCGTGTCAGCTTATAAATCGTGACGACGTCACCATGCCCGTCTTCGCACACTAACCGATCACGAAAAATTGGAAAACTTCATTTTTCTAAGCACTTCTAGTGACGACGTCAGACTGACTTGTCGGTCACACTCTAAAACTTTTGTCTTTTTCTTCCCAACTTTGTCCAAATAATCCCAATAGTCGTGCGTTTCCGGCAAATGTATAGTCCAACGCCCAAAAAACCAAATATGAAGTATTTAAAGCAATAACAAAAGAAAAATTACATAAAATGCATCAAATAAGGAGATAAATTACCTTTAAAATCGATACCATTTTGCACACTCCCTGCTCTAAACTAAATATATACCAATTTACGAATAATTAAAATATCTCAAAATTAATCATATTCATGTAGGTGCATTATATTTTCTTCATGGTAATTGTTTTTGAATAAACGAAGGAATAACAAAGTTTCTTGTAATTTCTGTTCATGTCCCTTTGCGTGTTAACTTGTTATCCAATGCATGTCATTTATTAAAAAAAAAATATACGTTTGGTTCTTGTGGTTTGCTCAGATTTACGTGTTTAGTCGTGAAGTCGTTTAATTACACCAAAGATCTTATTTTGAAACCTTGCACTCATTTAGTCCCTATTTTGGATGATCCGTTAGTTTCTCCGTTAAGTTTTTGCAACGTTAGTCCCTCCTTAAAATTTTTTGCACGCTTAGTCATATTTTTCCAAATAATAATTTTCGTGGGTTAGTCCTCCGTTAATAATGGTTTCAATCGCTTTTTACGTTTTTATCCGTTTCGTTCTTTTTTATCCCTTTCTCCCTTTTTACGTTTTAGTCCGTTTTTTACGTTTTAATCCGTTTCGTTAGTTTTATTTGTTTTATCTGTTTTTTAACGCTTTTTATCTTTTTATCTATTTTCGTCCGTATTTTATTCGTTTTCAACCTATTTTTTATATTTTTGTCCGTTTTTCCCGTCTTCGTGCTTTTCTCATTCATTTTTATCCGTTTCCATTCGTTTTTTTTTTATCAGTTTTCGCATTTTTACATTTTTATATGTTTCCGTCCGTATTTGTTATGTTTTCGCCCGTTGTTTACGTTTTCGTCTGTTTTTTACCCGCTTTCGACCATTGTTTTTCACGTTTTTGTCCGTTTTTATCCCTTTTCGTTCGTTTTTTATCCGTTTTCATTCGTTTTTTATCCGATTACGGCCGTTTTTTTACGTTTTTTGTCCGTTTTTTAATGTTTTTATCCGTTTTCGTCTGTTTTTATATGTTTTCATCTGTTTTTTTACGTTTTTGTTCGTTTCTTAGGAGTTTTCGCCCCTTTTTTTACGTGTTCGTATGTTTTTTTAGGTTTTTGTCTATTTTTTTTATGTTTTCGTCCGTTTTTAGGTAGTTTTCGCCCCATTTTTACGTTTTGTGCGATAAAACCGGAAAAACGGAAAAAGCACAAAACAGATTTAAATGGATGAAAACGTAAAATAACGATCAGCGGATAAAAACGGACGAAAAGGATAAAAATGGAAAAAACATAAAAATGGGCGAGAACATATAAAATGGCGAAAATGGATAAGCGTAAAAACAAATGAAAATCGTAAAAATGGATGAAAAGCGAAAAAGGCGGCGGATAAAAACGAACGCGGTAAAACCGCAAAAAGCGTAAAAGGGCGAAACGTAAAATGGATGAAAGCGGATAAAAGCGGAAAAGAACGGAAAAATTGACGAAACATATAAAAGCGTGCAAAACGGATAAAAACAAATGAAACGGATAAAACGAAAAATCGAGCGGCGATAATAACAAGCGAAACGGATAAAAGCGGACAAAAGTATAAAATGGCGATATTGGAAAAACGGAGAAAACTTAAAACGGACGAAACGTAAAAAGCATTTAAAACGGATAAAAAAAGACAAAAATGGATGAAACATATAAAAACGCAAAAAACGGTCGAAAACCGATAAAAACAGACAAAACGTAAAAATCGGATGAAAACATATAAAAACAGACGAAAACGGATAAAAACGTAAAAAACAAGCGAAAATGAAAAAGCGGGGAAAGCGGATAAAAACGATCGAAAATGGATAAAAATAAATAAAACGTAAAAAAAAAAAAAATGGCGAAAACTATTATTAACGGAGGGACTAACTATTAAAACTATTATTTGAAAAATAGAACTAACGATGCAAAAATTATTAACGGAGGGACTAGCGGTGCAAACATTTAACGAAAAAAGTAACAGTCCAAATCAAAATAAGAATTAAATAAGTCTGATGTTTAAAATAAATATCTCTTATGCAATTAAACATTTAAAGATTAAACTTGAAATCAGTAAAACTACAAAATCAAACATGTAATTTTTTCTTTATTAAAATGTTGGATATGATCGATGGTTAGGCATGTCTAGTCCATGTTCCTTGAATATACATGGAAACTCTCACTTTGTCACCGCATATATGTATCTTACATAGCGAAACACCGTGACACCTACTTGTATAGTATAAATTTATTCCTAGTTATCTCTTCAAATTATAATTACTCGTTAATTTTGACCTCAAGTTTGGTTAAGAGAAAAGTTACTTGACCAACCAATTACGCATCGATTATCCATTCAACTCATCCATATCTGTTCAAATCGGGTCGGTAACGATTGTCATCTCTGGTTCCTTAAATCCATACGCCAAATCCATTGTTTATATAATTATATATATGAACTGCTCGTGTGTTGAAATTAAGTGTGAAATGAAGCCGTCTTTTGTTAGACATAGTAGAAAATTTCAATATATATTCAACATTCTTTAAACGTCCAATGAGCTAATAATAGTAAATCATTTTTATCAAAACAAAACAATAAACTTTTATTATTTTTTAAAATTAAATATCATATGACAGTTAATCACTATACAAAACCAATCATCTGTGATGTTGAATTAAATCGTATTTTATAGGAGAAATGATGAGGATCTTAAAAAGCATCTAATTATATGATTAACACTATATGGCAAAAGTTTATTGGTTTGTGAAGAAGTGGGTCAGTTCTTCTACAACAATAAAGTTTTCTTGCATAGTGTTAGTCGTATAATTAAGAGCGTTTTTAGTCATCCTTATTATTTCTCTTTTATAGTCGGGCACATCTACAAACTTTCGACGAATTTTTTTTTTTACGTTTAGAAAAATCACGTATGATTTTCTAAATGTGAAAAAAGAATCGATATAAAAAGTTAAATCGAGTATATCGAAGTATGTCTCGAAAGATAAAAAAACTTCTCGCAATAGCGAGGAGTATTTTTTTACTTGACAATTTATTGTTTGTAAGATATTTTATTTTAATAAAAAGATAGAAAGTGAGTTTTTTCATTTTGATGAAAAGAATAAATAACTATAATTGATTTATTATATTTAGATAATTTTAATTTTACCTAAATCTCAATCGGATGATTTCATTTTATATATCTAGTTGAGAGATCAAAAACGGTGGGCTATATATTCGACTTATGGGAAGCTCCATGGGTTTACAAATCAATGATAGAACCACAAAACTAAATCCTCAAAAACATTCACAAAAGGATGTCTCAATTTCTGATTGACTTATAATTTTGTAATTTTTCTCTCTTTTCATTTATAACCCAATTATGCCATGCCATTTCATTTTGTGAGAGCTCTTTGTGGAAATTTGTTTGTGGCTCTAGCATTTTTCTTACAATAAAGCCATAAAAATGTACAATTAAAAAAACCGGATTAAGAGATGATAACTAATCTTATGAATGTTTATCCATTTTAAAGTTAATGATATTAGGCGGCATTATTTTGTATTGAAGTTACTGGCATTATTTTGCTTTATGTCACTATCATGACCTACAAAAAGACAAATATCCCAGCACGATTCATTAAATAAAAGATCTCCTCCGTCCTATATTAAGTGTCATGATAAAATCTTTGGATGCCCCAAATTAAGTGTCGATATTTTATTTCAACCAATGAGATACGTAAGACTTTGGTGGGTAAAGATGATATGTGATTGGTGAGAGTGTAGTTAATGAAATTTTAAAACTTTTATGCGTGATGTAGCGGACACTTAATATGAGACAGATGGACTAATAATTTGTTAGTACACACAAATTGACAGCCAAATTTATATTTAGAGCAACAGAGCTATGTTTGTTAAAACTAATTGTTAATTGTTAGTTGCAAGCTCATCACGGATAATTGTAAGCTGATAACTTGTAGACGAGGATAATAACTACAAACTGTTGTGTTTTTGTTTTATATTATTGTTTGATAATGTAGTTGTAACTATATTTGTAAAACGTAAAATAACCTAGAAAGATATTTGCATAGGCTGAAACAGAAAGAAAACTCATTAGTAATTGATAACATGTGTTCCATGTTAAAGAAGTACTCATTAAGTGTTTGTTTCATGACAACGAACATCATGAGTTCATATAATCATTTGTAATTTAGACGATAATAGAATTTTATAATAGAAGATGTTGCAAGTTTAACTAGTATATGTTTTTGTTCTTAAATAATAAGACAAGCTAGATAATATAGGGAAATGATAAATAGGCATAATTTGGAGGGCTAAAAAGAAGCATAAACTGAGGTGTCATCAAAGGGACCCACTTCTAATTTCACCAATTAAATGATGACACATCAATTTAAGTCTTTTTTTAAGCCTAATAAGATCACTTGACATAAATAATAAAGCTAGAGATAAACTTAAAATGATCTTTTACCAATAATGATTGTTAGCCAAACACTCTAAAATCATATGAATCAAATCATGAATGTACACATATATAGTTGTTAATTAGACTCGTATCAGTCAACTCAATTTGAGCAGAAAAGTGTCGAATCTCAATTGAGAATACACTTGGTGGCTTGGTGACTAGCGATTTATGTTTGACGCATGACGAGCCGAGTTGACTCGTCTGAGTCAGTAAATGACCACATATATATCCCAACAATTTATTAGCGCTAGTCTTTAGCTTTTCTCCAAAGTTTTTCTAACTTTGAGTATAGTCGACAAATCACCAACCATCTTTTACTGTTCATTAGAAAGGAGGGCAATTTAGTAATTTTAGATGAACTTTGACCAATTAAAAGACTCCACGACATCCCCGGTCAAGGTTTCAAAATTTTACAACATCAATGGCTTGCTTTTAAGTTTTCCCTTTAACTAGATATAAATGACAAAATATTTATATCCAATGTTTTGAAACCCGGATCGACTCGGCCGGGTTAACCGGTTGGACGGTTCGCAAAAAGCGGGTCAAAATAACCGGGTTTTAAAGCCGGTTAACCATTAGACCATGGGGTTTTGAGTGACCGGTCAACCCGGTTCTCAAACCCTACCGGGTTTAGCTTTTTTCAAAATTTTTATAAAACCGGTTGACCGGATTGACCGATGGTTGAACCGGGTTGACCATTGTCGAACCGGTTGACCTTGTTATTTTTATATATATTTTTAATTGAAACCGGTTGACCGTGATCAAACCGGTTGAATCCGATTGACCCATGACCGTGACTGACCGGCCGATCAGAAACCCGGGTTTCAAAACATTGTTTATATCTGTTATCTTTATTTACAGGGAAATTACGTTGTTTTGGGTGTAATTTTGTCGTTCATAATATGGGACCCAATTCATTCCTTTGATTTTTATTATTTTATACATTCTTAAATCAACGGCTATATTATAAACCGAGGGAAGGTTAAGCTTAAGTTCTTCAATTTTTAGAGTGAGTTTAATTTTATCTGTAAAGTTTGACCATAATTCGGTGCTATAGACAAACACATATACGGAGTCATAACTAAAATTTACTAACTCAAATACTTAACGCTCATCTTCGATCCCATTAGACTTGCATAAATACTTTTGACATTAAACGGAATTAGAAAAATCTTGTAAGTTTTCCGAATGTAAGTTCAGAGCCAAAATTTAGAGATCAAGGGAGCAGCTTTTGGGCAAAGGACGATAGGTTGCTTGTCTCAGAGTTCGGTTCCATCAAGACCTTCTTTGGGTTGTTCGCACACACCCTTTAAAGTCTTACTTTGTCGAGTATGACATCTACATTGCTCACTTCTGTTTTCTAAAATTTTAATGGTTCATGCATGCATAAGCTCGATTGTCACTATCTTAGATTATTTTCTTTTGGTCGGTAGGAGAATCATACCGGCTTTCTTTTTAAAACCTACATAGTCTTGTACCAAATTAATTACTAGTATAGTAAAGACAAAAGAAAGTTGGCCGTCTCAATCCTATTGTTTTCTGAATTATTCAATACCGATAAGCCAATACGGCCAGAGTTGCTTGCAAATGCAATTTACCTTATATTCTTCATATTGGAGTTTAATAATCCTCATTCTGGTGACCAATATATTTCGGGAAAAAGGTTGAATTTGTCTTATCTGATAGAACTAGTTGCATAAATTATCTCCTGTTATAATATAAGCTTTTGAACTATAAGCAAGTTCTAGGAGGATAAGACTTTATTCAGTTAAGATCAAATAAGAAGATTACTTAAAATAAAAAAAATAAGAAGAATTATAACCGTAAATCCAAATGCACCGACCTAAATTAGATGATCCTTATAATCTTAGATGCGTTATAACGTTAAAGATAGTGTGTTTTTAATTTTTAATCGACGATATACGATATTAGATGATTTCACGATTTCTCTTGTTTTTGTTCTACCACGTGTCGAAATCATGAAAATCAATTTGCACAATCTTAACATCAAATTAACTTTCGAAACTCAAGATGTTGCATCTATATGAATAGAAATGCATCTAATGTTGGAATTTTATACTCATAACAATTATATATAAAACAAATAACATCATCAAAGCGTGCGCAATGAAGACAATAGGAATAATATATGTAAATAATTAACCAAACAAGAAAGTGCGTCTTTTTTAGCGATTCAAGAATCAAACGTTGATTTATCAAGAACCAAAACCCAAAACCCTAATTTAAGGTTTACACAAATCGACCCAACAAAGAAATCGACCACCAAGATTCACAAGCTCAAGTGTGCTTGTCCTTCGCTCTTGTACACACGTCATTAATAGCGATTTGATGTGGAAAACTAGTTCCTTGAATCACAAATAAAACCAAACACTTGTATCTTTGAGTTAAGAAAAATCGAAAACCCTTGGGGAAGAGTGTTTCGACCGCCACACAAAGAGGAGAGAGGAGAGAGAAATTAGGTTATTGGTGATCCGGTTAAGTTATGAATGAATCTGAGGGTTTGTATTTATAGTTAACTTAACTTGGTGACCAAGTTTGTGTAGGATTGGGTTTGAAACCCCCACCGATCGGCCAAAGTATCCCAAGGATTCTAGAACTTTCCGACTTGTAATTTCATTCTTAGTCCTTGTAGTTAATATTTAACGAATCGTAACCAAACCTCGTTAATTATTTAACTATCGTTATGTTTTATTTAGTGATTAATAATTAATAATAATAACGTTTTATTTATATTAATTATGTACATCAATTCTCATACGTAATGTGTGCAATCCCAAGTCTCGAGTTCAATCCGGACATACTATTATTTAAATATCCATAAAACCTTTCAACTCCCACTGGATATTACTAAATATAGTAATGACATTGGTTAGTCTAGCTTTCACACGCTAACGCCCCGGATCGAATCTAGCATGGTCTCCTGGAAAAACCATTTAATGATTCATCATTTTATTTATCCTTTTGTTACTAATACTACATTAACTATGAATATGGATCAAGTCATTTCATAAGTTAATATTCATTTCTCGTTGTATATGATTGAACAAGATTACCAAATCATCCGAGCGTATTCCGATAGATCTTGGGTATGGCCATACAAACATCCTGTCAACCCTACAAGGGGCCCAAATATAGTATTATGCTTTGAAACAAATTCAAATGAACAAATTCTCTTGACTACAAACATAACTCATGAATTTTGCAACACTTCCGAAAATAGCCCTTATAACTACCAGTTACGGATAGCGTTAGACTATCTTACACAAATGCACTTGTAACGCCCCGACCCCACAAGGGTAAAGGAATCACAAGTAATGGTGTCATATCAAAGCAAACATATAAACCAAAAGAAATCTCATCATGAATTTGGAAATAATCCAAGTCAAACGACTTCAATACATAGGTCCCAATGAAAATAAACTCCAAAAGAAATGTCTAAAGTATAAAGTCTAAATGGTATCATAAGATCAAAGCTAAAATCTCTAAGGTAAGTCCACTCGGACTCATCCCAAAGCAATACCAGCTCGAATGCTTAGATACCGCCGGAAGAAAAGAAAGTGCTACCGAGCTACAAAAGCCCAAAGAGCAGATATACAAGCAAAACGAATACGAAACAAGAACGAATACGAAATAAAGTGAAAGAAAGATAGTGAAATCATAATCATTTCAAAAGATAGTTCAGAATATAAGGATAAGTTTTATAGCTAACTACCTCGAGCCCAGACACATATGCCATATCAGAAACATATCATAATCACATAAGGCAACATTTTTGTAGGGGAGACCTACCAGAGTTATGAAGGACGTGCATGCACGCATCATCAATCATCAGACAACATATAACATAAACATATAATATATATAGCATATAACAGATCTAGGATGCACCCATACGCCCCACAGACATACTTTGATAATATAATTCAAATTGAGCTCATAACGATAATGAGATAAGGGACGTGGCGTAACTTCACTCATCGCCCTAGAGTCATGTCAAGTGCATTTATCGACACGGACATGGAACCCCATGACTAGTTAATAATTGGCTCGGTGTCAAACTATCCGAGGTCAAATAAGAATGTCATAACCGACATAGATCATATTTTATCAAGCGCTTTTATCATGTTTTCAAAATCAAAGTCTTCATATCATATAGTTCAAAATCAAACGTTTTATGATTCAAAATCAAAGTTCGGATAAGCAACACTCAAATAGACACATTAGGGTTCATAGCAAAGGCTTAGAAATCCTAATATGAAAGCGAAAAGAAAACATTATACTAAACCTTTATTGAAAAGGTCGATTATCATGACGATAACGTAAGTGTCTTAAAGTAAGACAGAATATCCGTACCTTATTCCAAAGCAAAAGATCAAAAGTAGAAAGCAGGGAAAGCAAAGAATTACTCCTTCTTTACGTAACCTATACACATTAATATCGTATATTATTAATGATTCCGAAATCGTCACAATGATCTTATAATATTTTAGGGTTTCTATAATTAAATGAGACTTAAATGTTTTAATATTAATATCGTAAATTAGGGTTCATATGTCATTTATTAAAGTTTAGGGTTTTTCATTCTTTAATATCTCATTAATATGCATTAACTTACATGTTACGTCTTTTAATAACTCATTACTTAACCTAACACGTCACAAAATAATCTTTCCTTTTATGTTTCACCATATACGTTCATGATTTTATGTGACATATAAGTTACTTATTACTCGTATTAATTACACGTTTACACTATTAGGGTTTAGCATAACTTATTCAATTAACATATCAAAACTAGGGTTTACATTAACATAACCTTTACTTAATTAAGGCATCTTCAAAACTTATATATATGATTCGGTTCAATCTAGGGTTTCGGCTAGCAAGTTATACTCATGTCTTAACTCATCTAAACACTTCACATATTCAAGTTATTAAGTTCTATCTCTTAGCCGAATACATCTAAGGTTCGGTCCTAACTCATGCATGCTTCGACCTTGTTAACTCAACGTATACATGACCCGATTCAATATTACATCTTACGTTACATGTCTCTTATTTGTTACAAGGTTCAATTGATTAGGGTTTGTCTTGGTTTTGATTTACACCTCTCGGCCAAACAAAAGAAACAAGAAAACGCGACTAAACAAAGTATAACTTGACATATACATGCAAGGTACGTTAAAGGAAGTCGAATAAACGTTATACCTTAACTCGTTGAAGCAAAATTCGACACCAATGGGTGTGAAACTCTCGGCGAATAGGAGAAAAGAAAATGAGAGGCAAATAAAACTAGGGTTCCAAACTTATGATTATGTATGGTATATATAGTTGTAGTATTTGAGTTAAACTAGGAAATGGATTGGGTTTGGTTTGGGTCCAACCGGTCACACCAACACACACGACCAAATGGGCTTGACCCTGGCTCACGAACATAAACAAACACCCTTGGGCTCTCGGCTTGCGCAAGACAAAACAAAAGAAACGAGTCCATACAAACAAACGAACGGCCCAACATCTTAGCGAAACATTTAAATCCTTCGTCGTACCAAAGTCGTTCACGAAATTATATTTGTTAAGTTTTATTTATTAGGTTTTAATTTCAGAAATTTATTATAAACGTATTTTACGTATTTTATAAATTTTAGTTCCAAGGGTATTTTAGTCTTTACTCAGATTGTAGATTTTCAGGTTTTACAATTCTTCCCCTCTAAAGAAAAATTTTCGTCCTCGAAAATTGAAATGAAACGAAATGAAAACGAAAACGAAATGAGAACATACCAAACTATTCAAAGAAATGAGGATAACTAGCACGCATCGACTCCTCGGTTTCCCAAGTAGCCTCACGTTCAGGATGATTTTTCCAAAGAATCTTAACGAATGGAATCACTTTATTTCTCATAACTCTTTCTTGTCTTTCCAGAATAGCTTCTGGTTCTTCAGATAAAGACATCGGATTGAATTTGGTCAAACGGATAAGAAGCAACGTGTAACGGATGATAGTTGTATCCCCTTAGGAGTGATACATGGAAAACGTCATGAACATGCGATAACTGAGGCGGAAGTGCTAAACGATACGAAACTTCTCCTATACGCTCAAGAATCTCAAACGGTCCAATAAATCGAGGACTAAGCTTGCCCTTGATTCCAAAACGTTTCACACCTCTAAATGGCGAAACTTTCAAAAACACACGATCTCCAACCCGAAATTCTAAATCACGACGATGCTTGTCAGCATAACTTTTCTGACGAGACCTAGCTTCCTTCAATTTCTCTCTAGCCACAGCTACTTTCTCATTGGTGATCTCGATCATTTCCGGTCCTTCAATCAAACGCTCACCTACTTCATCCCAACAAATAGGTGCTCTACATTTCCTTCCATAAAGAAGTTCAAACGGTGCCGCCTTAATGCTAGCATGCCAACTGTTGTTATAAGCAAACTCTACTAAACATAAATATTCGTCCCAACCGCCACCCATTCTAAAGCACAAGCCCTTAGCATGTCCTCTAAGGTCTGCAGATAGTCCTCTCGATGACCATCCGTTTGAGGATGAAATGCCGTACTAAAGTTAAGTCGAGTACCCCAAGCTTTTTGCAAACCTTTCCGTAAGCGAGAAGTAAAGCGGATCTCTATCGGACACAATAGATGCCGAGTACCATGAAGTCTAACGATCTCTTCTTTGAAAAATCTCCGCCAATTTGCCGATACCATAATCCTTTCGATTGGCAAGAAATGAGCGATTTGGTTAGTCGATCAACAACCACCCAAATCGCATCATGCTTCTTCTTAGTAAGAGGTAGTCCAATCACAAAATCCATAGATATCTTATCCCACTTCCATGTTGGAATATCCAATGGTCAGTAATAATCCACTAGCCCTTTGATGTTCAATCTTAACTGTTGACAAATCATACACTTCACACAAACGTCGCCACATCTTGCTTCATGCCGTTCCACCAAAAGTCTCGCTTCAAATCCTATACATCTTGGTAGAACCGGGATGAATAGTTAAAGGAGAACTATGAGCTTGATCATAACTTTCTCAATGTACACGATCATTGGGAACATAAAGCCTATCTCCATACCATACAATACCGTCATTATCAACCTTAAACTCCGTCGCTTACCTTCTTCAACATTTTGCGCCACGGCCCACAGTTCGCGTCATCTTTTGAGCCTCCTTAATTCGCGATATAAGGTTCGACTCCACCTTCATACTAGCCCGGTATCCATCAAAACCTCCTACGCACAACTCAACATCCAAACGCTCTAAGTCACGAATGATCCTAGGCTCAATCTCAATACTTGCAAGCATACACGATTTCCGGCTAAGTCGTCGGCAACTTCATTAGCCTTACTAGGATGGTACTGAATGTTAGTGTCGTAATCTTTAAGAAGTTCTAACCATCTTCTTTGTCTCATGTTAAGTTCCTTTTGAGTGAAAATATACTTGAGACTCTTATGATCAGTGAATATATCACACGTCTCTCCATACAAGTAATGTCTCCAAATCTTCAACGCAAACACCACCGCAGCTAACTCAAGATCATGAGTTGGGTAATTCTCCTCATAAGGTTTTAGCTGCCTCGAAGCATAAGCTATTACCTTCCCATGTTGCATCAAAACACAGCCTAATCCTTTCTTAGATGCATCGCTGTAGATTTGAAATCCTCCAGAACCCGTTGGAAGAGTCAAAATAGGAGCTGACACCAATCTCGTTTCAACTCTTCAAAACTCTTCTCTCGTTCATCCGTCCATACAAACTTTTCACCTTTCCTCATCAATTGGGTTAGGGGTAGAGCTAGCGAGAGAAACCTTCAAAAAACGTCTGTAGTAACCAAAGAAGTCCAAGAAAACTCGACCTCGATCCTTTATCGTAGGTCTTGGCCATTTAGTGATAGCCTCAACTTTAGACGGATCCATGGTAATACCATCACCGACACGATATGACCAAGGAAAGCAACTTGTCTCAACCAAAATTCACACTTCGAGAATTTGGCGTACAACTTCTTCTTCCTCAAAATCTCCAAAACTATACGGAGATGTTCTTCATGCTCTTCTTCGGACTTAGAGTAAACCAAAATGTCGCCGATGAAAACAATAACGAACTTGTCGAGAAACTCATGGAAAACACGATTCATCGGTCCATAAACACAGCGAAAGCGCATTGGTCAAACCAAAAGGCATAACGAAATTCGTAATGACCATATCTCGATGCAAACGCGGTCTTAGGAACATCTTGCTCCTTCACACGTGGCGATGGTAACGGACCTCGGTCAATCTTGAAAAGAACTTAGCTCCTTGCGGTTGATCAAACAAGTCATCTATCGTGTTAGAGGATAACGTTACGAATAATGTCTGATTGAGTTCACGATAGTCGATACATAGGCGCATGCTTCCATCCTTCTTCTTCACAAACAAGACGAGTGCACCCATGGCGAAACATCAGGGCGAATAAATCCGTTTTCTATCATCTCTTGCATTGCTCCTTCAACTCCTTGAGCTTCTACAGGTGCCATACGATCACGGAGCCTTGAAATCGGTTCGGCACGAGGAATTAACTCAATGCTAAACTCAACTTCTCGGTGGGGAAGTCCAGGAGTTCATCGAGAAAAACGTCGGCAAAATTCGCAAACAACCGAACGATTTTCAATGTTAGGACTCTCCAAAGATGTGTCCTTAACGGATGCTAGAAAACCTTGGCACCCATAAGCAATCATGATCCGTGCCTTCATAGCGGAAATGAGCTTATGATTTAAGAGGTTGAGAACCATGATAAACGAATTCGGGATGTTTCGTCTCCAAAGATCACCGTTCTAGCATGGCAATCAATTGAAGCTCTATGGTAAGCCAACCAATCCATGCCTAGAATGATATCAAAGTCGACCATATCGAGAGGATCTGATTTGCAAAGCGAATACGATCATCAAAATGAAGAGGACACTTAACGTGTTTATGATCAATGATCATGTGGTTTTCATAGGCGAGAAATCGATAAGTGATTTGTTAACGGTTTGGGCTTCATATTAAGTTTCTTAGCGGATGTGATAGCTATAATGGAGTGTGTGGCGCCAAGATCAAATAAAACGAAGACAAAGAAAATCATCAATGAAAAGAGTGCCCGTAATGGTACTCGAAGTGCGCTCCACACAGTTACGAGTAGTAGCATAAACACGTCCAAGAGTAGTCGGTGACTTGATGTAGTTTCCGAGAACTGCGGATTCTTCTTAGGGCAATCTTTAATCTTGTGAGTAGTGGAACCACAAGAGAAACATTCACCGATGGCCTTGAAACACGCCTGGATGAGCCTTTCCACAAGTAGTACAAATAGGTGGGGTGGCAAAACCTCACCGTCCTCTGTTGACTAGAAGATCCCAAGCACGACCGATTTGATCCTCGAAATGGTTGATCCTGTTGTAACGGTTATTGTTACCTTGGTTACGACGATCACTTCCATTTCTACCAAGATTTCTATTATCTTGACCCTCGTCTCGGGCGCCCAAAGTGTCAACATTCCTTCCCGATGACCTCACGATCATAACTCCTATCCACTTGACCTCTCGAATCATAACTCCTACCGAGTTTCCCTTATAGTCATTGCCTTGAGTCCTACCTTGAATCCGATCACCATCGCGATTACGCTTGTTAGAACCCGAAACCTCATGAAAGATCTCAATGTTACGAGTGCGTCATTGCGGTAGGACACATTCTCATACTCAATATTAAGCAATCGGTCCAACACCCACTTCTTGGTCCCCACTTGAAGTGGTTAGCTTGACGCCTACCATCTCCGCAATCACTCCAACAAAACTCACCAACCTCATAAACCTACTCATGTACTCATTAGAGTTCTCATGATCAAACCGTAAATCGCTGATAATCCTCTCATATCTTTCTTTCGAAGATCGTGGAAGTAACGGTTATAGAAGATAGTCCTAAACTCGGTCCAGTACAAGTCACGAAAAGCGTCTCCTCCTCTTGCTTGTTTGGCGCCTTCCACCAACTTAAAGCATCACCTTCTAATTTGAATGAAGCCAAACGAGTCTTAAACTCGTCTCCATAACCCATGACTTCAAACACTTCTCAATATGAGTGATCCGGTCCTCGGCCTCGAGGGAGTAGCGGCGGTGCTAAGCGAAGAGGCTTGACTTCAAACGCTCGAGCCAAGTATGAATACCGACGGGTTGATTTCCTCCACCACTACCCAAGCACCGCTCGATTCACGAATGTTGTTGATCACTGTTCCATCATCTCGGGTGTAGTCAAACCAGGAAAAGAGAGTTGAGAGCATTCGCATTGCGGTATCCATGTTAGTAGCATCATCGTCTCCATCTAGGTTTTGACGAGTTGAACCATCCGAATGATATTCACACGATTAGCAAAATGAACAAAGGTGATATCTGAAATGGAAGTATGAAGAATCCTAACGTCTACCCAAATCCTCACGGGTCAAATCCTAAGCTCTAAGGTCTCAAACCTAGGCTCCATATGTCACGAGTCCCGACTACAAGTCGTAAACACAGGCTCGATGCCATAAATTGTAACGCCCGACCCCACAAGGGTAAAGGAATCACAAGTAATGGTGTCATATCAAAGCAAACATATAAACCAAAAGAAATCTCATCATAAATATGGAAATAATCCAAGTCAAACGACTTCAATACATAGGTCGGTGGAAAATAAACTCAAAAGAAATGTCTAAAGTATAAAGTCTAAATGGTATCATAAGATCAAAGCTAAAATCTCTAAGGTAAGTCCACTCAAAGACTCATCCCAAAGCAATACCCAGCTCAATGCTTAGATACGCGGCGGAAGAAAAGAAAAGTCTACCGAGCTTCAAAAGCCCAAAGAGCAGATATACAAGCAAAGCGAATCTGAAACAAGAGCGAATACGAAATAAAGTGAAAGAAAGATAGTGAAATCATAATCATTTCAAAAGATAGTTCGAAATATAAGGATAAGTTTTATAGCTAACTACCTCGAGCCCGACACATATGCCATATCGAAACATATCATAATCACATAAGGCAACATTTTGTAGGGAGACCTACGAGTTATGAAGGACGTGCATGCACGCAGACATCAATCATCGACGAACATATAACATAAACATATAATATATATAGCATATAACGGATCTAGGATGCACCCATCGCCCACGTACATACTTTGATAATATAATTCAAATTGAGCTCATAACGAGATAATGAGATAAGGGGCGTGGCGAACTTCACTCTCGCCTAGAGTCATGTCAAGTGCATTCTTGACACGGACATGGAACCCCATGACTAGTTAATAATTGGCTCGGGTGTCAAACTATCCGAGGTCAAATAAGAATGTCATAAGCGACATAGATCATATTTTATCAAACGTTTTTATCATGTTTTCAAAATCAAAGTCTTCATATCATATAGTTCAAAATCAAACGCGTTTATGATTCAAAAATCAAAGTTCGGATAAGCAACGACTCAAATAGACACATTAAGGTTCATAGCAAAGGCTTAGAAATCCTAATATGAAAACGAAAAGAAAACATTATACGAAACCTTTCTTTGAAAAGGTCGATTATCTCAGACGATAACGTAAGTGTCTTAAAGTAAGACGAGAATATCCGTACCTTATTCCAAAGCAAAAGATCAAAAGTAGAAACAGGAAAGCAAAGAATTACTCCTTCTTTACGAACCTATACATTAATATCGTATATTATTAATGATTCAAATCGTCACAATGATCTTATAATATTTTAGGGTTTCTATAATTAAATGAGACTTAAATGTTTTAATATTAATATCGTAAATTAGGGTTCATATGTCATTTATTAAAGTTTAGGGTTTTCATTCTTTAATATCTCATTAATATGCATTAACTTACATGTTCGTCTTTTAATAACTCATTACTTAACCTAACACGTCACAAAATAATCTTTCCTTTTATGTTTCACCATATCGTTCATGATTTTATGTGACATATAAGTTACTTATTACTCAGTATTAATTACGTTTACACTATTAGGGTTTAGCATAACTTATTCAATTAACATATCAAAACTAGGGTTTACGTTAACATAACCTTTACTTAATTAAGGCATCTTCAAAACTTATATATATGATTCGGTTCAATCTAGGGTTTCGCTAGTAAGTTATCGCATGTCTTAACTCATCTAAACACTTCACATATTCAAGTTATTAAGTTCTATCTCTTAGCGAATACATCTAAGGTTCGGTCCTAACTCATGCATGCTTCGACCTTGTTAACTCAACGTATACATGACCCGATTCAATATTACATCTTCGTTACATGTCTCTTATTTGTTACAAGGTTCAATTGATTAGGGTTTGTCTTGGTTTTGATTTACACCTCTCGGCCAAACAAAAGAAACAAGAAAACGCGACTAAACAAAATATAACTTGACATATACATGCAAGGTACGTTAAAGGAAGTCGAATAAACGTTATACCTTAACTCGTTGAAGCAAAATTCGACACCAAGGGTGTGAAACTCTCGGCGAATAGGGAGAAAAGAAAAGGAGAGGCAAATAAAACTAGGGTTCCAAGCTTATGATTATGTATGGTATATATAGTTGTAGTATTTGAGTTAAACTAGGAAAGGATTGGGCTTGGTTTGGGTCCAACCGGTCACACCAACACACACGACCAAATGGGCTTGACCCTTGGCTCACTGAACACAAACAAACGCTCCTCGGGCTCTCGGCTTGGCGCAAGACAAAACAAAAGCGAGTCCATACAAACAAGCGAGCGGCCCAACATCTTAGCGAAACATTTAAATCCTTCGTCATACCAAAGTCGTTCACGAAATTATATTTTTAAGTTTTATTTATTAGGTTTTTAATTTCGTAAATTTATTATAAGCGTATTTTACGTATTTTATAAATTTTAGTTCCAAGGGTATTTTAGTCTTTACTCGGTTGTAGATTTTCGGGTTTCTGACACTACATTCATATCGCTTATCCGGTATCTCAAGTCGAGGATAAACACTTCATGATATACTTAATGACAAAAATCCAAAAGTATCATCATGTAAAGTTGGGATGAGTCCTATATTCAATTCATTGAATATCATGTGAATCTGGTATGTCCCACGCATCAATATACTTTAAAAGTATATTCTACCAAAACTCAGATTTGTCTTAATTCAATGACATTCCCACATCATTAATTGACAACGGACTATTTAGAATAACATAAGTTACTCACGGATTAAACATGCAAATATAGGATATAATATTAAGAAAATGAAAAATAAACATAAACAATTATTTTATTTCATTAAAGTAATATTTGTTCATAACATCCTTTATCCAAATACTAATCACAGATGCATGAAACTACTAGCTAAACGAAGTCCTATCCCATCGGCATGGTCGGTAAGTTTATCTTTTGGCAAAGGCTTCGTAAAGGGATCACTAGATTTTCATCCGTATGAACTTTGAGTAGATTGATTTCACCTATGTCGACTTGTTCTCGAACATAGTGATATCGACGAGGAAAATGTCTGGCGCCCTTCATGACTCGGGCTCATTCGCAAATGTTATTGCAGCAGAGTTGTCACAATACACATTTAAAGGCAATTCAATTGAGGCATTACTCCGGTCCGAAATGAATTTCCTAATCAACGACTTCCATCGCGACTTACGAAGCGACTATGTACTCGACTTACGTAATAGACATCATAACCGTTGTTTGCTTCTTGCTCTTCGATCATTGCTCCTCCATTAATGACAAAGACATAACCCGTCGAGACTTCGTATCATCTTTATCGGTTTGGAATGACGCATCGCAAAACACAGAACATCAAGTTACGCATCCGGATTTCCTCCATACACTAGAAACATTTCTTTAGTAGCCTTAGATACTTAAGAATGTTCTTAATACTGCGATGTTTCACCCACAGGTTACTGTTGATACCGGTCGGTAATGTTACGTGCAAACGCCACATCGGGCCTTGTACATCTCACGGCATACATGATAGATCCTACGACCAAGCATAAGGAACTTTCCTCATGTATTCCACCTCGGCCCGGTGTTGGCGCATAGTTTATTACTTAAGCCATGTTCAACTTGCATCGGCAAATATCCCTTCTTGGAATTTTGCATACTAAATCTCTTTAGTATTTTATCAATGTAAGCACTTTGGCTTAGTCCAATTAACCGCCTTGATCTATCTCTGAGATCTTGATTCCCAGAATAAATCTTGCTTCCCTAAGTCCTTCATGAAAAGCACTCTCAAGATAAGACTTTACATCTTGCATACTTGGAATGTCTTTTCCCATGATCAATATGTCATCGACATATAAGACAAGGAAAATAACATTACTCCCACTAGCTTTGTGATACACATGGCTCATCAAGATTTTGAGTGAAACCAAATTTCTTGATTTCTTCATCAAACTTCTTGTTCCATTGCCTTGATGCTTGCTTCATCCATAAATGGATCTTTGAAGTTTACATACACGCTCGAAACTTTGGATTCACAAACCCTTGATTGCGCCATATAGATGTCCTCATCTAGGCGACCGTTTAAGAATGCGCTTTTTCATCCATTTGCCATATCTCATAGTCATAGTGCGCAGACTATGGCTATAAGAATCTAATAGCTCTAATGTACCTTTCAGGAGAAAATGTCTCCTCGTAGTCTACCCTATAGGTTTGAGTATAACCTTGAGCTACAAGATGAGCTTTATAGGTGTGTGCATTGCCATCCATGTCGGTCTTTATCTTAAAGAGCCACTTACTTCCAACTACCTTAGCATTTGGAGGTAAGTCAACCTCTATCCGAGACTTCGTTATCTTTCATGGATTGCATTTTCCCATTCATTGCAACTCGCCATTTTTCCTTTTCGGGACTCATCATGGCGACTTTATAGTTAGCGAGTTCACCAAGATCCCCAACATATTTTCCTCGGCTTCTACATTGAGACTTAGGCGCTCGGTGCAGCGTAGCCTTGCGGATCTCTGAATGGGAACCACTTCAATCTAAGGTGGAACGCCCGGACTTTCGGGTTCTACTTGAGGTTGGCTAGTGTTTTCGAGAAGGTGTTGTATCTTCTTGATCATCTTCGGATCATAAACTCTCCCATGAATTCATGAGATATGAGATCCTTTTCAAGAAAGTCTCATACCTAGCAACAATTACTTTGTTTTCGGGAGGAAAGTAGAAGTAGTAACCCATAGTTTCCTTTGGGTATCCTCGAAGACACACTAATGGATCTTTGTTGCGACTTATCGGTGAGTCACGTTTAACAAGCGCCTCACAACCCCGGACCTTTAAGTAAGACAAGTTGGGAGGTTTCCCATACCACACTTCATAAGGAGTCTTATCAACCTTCTTAGTTGGAACCATGTTCAATATCGACGAGCGGTTTCAAAGCATAATCCCAAAAGGATAAGGGAAGAGTAGTAAGATTAAACATCGATCGCACCATGTCTAGCAATGTACGATTCCTTCTCTCGGATACACCATTTTGTTGTGGAGTATATGGAGATGTGAGTTCTTGGACAATACCACACTCGACTAGATAATCTTTAAACTCTTGGCTTAAATATTCACCACCTCTATCGGATCGAAAAGCTTTAATCTTCTTTCCTAGTTGCGTTCTACTTCACTCTTAAATACCTTAAATGTTTCAAAGACTTCATGTTTATGTTTAAGTAAATAAACATAACCATAACGATCGAAATCATCGATAAAGGTTAAGTAGCTAGCACCCTTTCTTGACACATGTTTTAGTGGTCCACATCGTCGGTATGTATCACACCAAGAAGATCGAAGCCCTTTCTAAACTATTTGCAAAGGTTTCTTGGTCATCTTCCCGGATATGCAAGATTCACATTTATCAAATGATTCATCATTGATGTCTTGCAAAAGCCCATCGTGTTGCAATTGTTGCATGCGTTTCTTGCCTATATGAGCAAGTCTACAATGCCAAAGAAATGAAGAATCCAAATCACTTTTGATTCTTTTATTATTGATGCTAAAGGCAAATTATTTTATCATTCACATTATCATGCAAATCAATTTCAAACACACCATTCTTGGAATAACATTAAAGTAAAAACATCATTTAAAGCAGAAATTCCATAATCGATAAATGTATGAGCGAAACCAATATCTTTTAACAAGGAAGCGAAGCGACACCCCTAACAATGGAAGGTGCGTAATGACAATCGTTTAATGACGATACTAAACCCGAAGGTAAAACTAAATCAAAGCGTGCCTATAGCTTCAACGATTGCATGTGCTCCATTACCCACGTGCGGTATTGTCATCCATAGGCAAGCTTCCTTGCTCCTCTAAGTCCTGCGATGTATTACATATGTGAATACCACATCCATTATCATATACCGAAATTTATTTTATGAGGAAAAGCAAATAATTCTATCATCAAAAGAGTACCGGAAATGCGGCGCGGTGCGATATTTTATACCTCTTATTTCGCAACTCATCAAGGTACGGTGGACAATTCCTCTTCCGGTGTCCAACCTCGGTGCGATGATGACAAGCTGATCCTCTTGGATTCTCACGCTTTTGGGAGGGTACTTCTTGGGTTCTTCTTGATAAGTCATAACTTGTTTTCCTTATCGCCTTTACCCTTACCTTTCCTTTCTTGTTCGCTAGCGGCTTATTAGGCTTAGAAATTCTACCCTTACGGATGGTCAAAACCGCGGTGTAGAGGCCTTCTTGGGCAAACCTTTTTCGTAATCAATGAGCATTGCATGTACCTCATTGTTGTCTTCCCGTGCAATGCATATTATAATTGCGCGAAACCATCAAATTCCTTGTTAAGGGATGCATTGATCGAGCCAATTTGTATGTCATTAGGGTAGACATAGTTCAAACGCCCCAACCGGTCCATGTAACTCATCATTTCGAGACGATGGGTGCTTACGGGTTTCCCATCTCCTTGCTTGCAACTATGAAGAGCATCAATCAAGTCATACAACTCTACATCATGAGGGCTTTTCAAACAACCTTTGCAATTCTTCCGGCATGAGATTAGGAAGTAATTCTCAAATTGCTTTTGCAAGCTTGAGTTCATACTCCGAGCATAATGCAGAGACCTCATTATACTTGTCATACTCAGTTGCCATGCGGCTCGTGCTTGAGTAGCATCATTGCGAGTTCGGGAGGACAAGGCGTGGTCAAATAATTGAGTCTTTTGGCAACCCTCAAGACAATTACGAGTTGCCGATACCAATCATTGAAATTCGCTACCAATCAATTTCTCTCGATCAAACATAGATTTGAGCAGCGAGGCTAGTGCGATAGATTCGACTTGAGCCATTTCTCTGAAATAAAAGTTCAAAAGTTAGTACTTTCGATAAGAAAACATTCAAGAAAATAAAATACCCTTTGGTCAATATTCATATTAACCATAGTATTTTCCTTGAATATTGGATCCTCATTATCATAGTTCCACCACATCGGTTGATCGCTAGTGGTGAAAGTATAGAATAGTGTCGTTGAAAAGCGATAATTGACAAACAAGTTTTCAATTCCAAAAATTATGGGATTTACAATTTTGCCAAAACAATTAATGCAAAACGTAAGCATGTTTTATCCCATCTTATGCCTTAAGTTATAGGTCTCACTAACTAACTTAATTAAGTTGTCTAATTTAGAAGCGCAAATCATAAAGTCGAGGTCTCACACAACAAAATAATTCACCTCGTTATTGTAATCTAGATCAAGGTCTCACATAACTAAATTACAACTTCAAGTGTTTCATATCATTAGATGGCATAAACTTAAATTTTAAAGGGTACAATTTTGATGTGAAATCAAAACTTATGTATAAAGAAGCATGCATACAACTTTATAACATAAAATTTTGAAAAACTTACATAAAGATTTTAAATTGCTAAGATTGAATTCTACAAAGTTTTAATCGATCGTTGAGAAACTTACAACTTTGCACTAAGATGCTTCGTACATAGAATGGTTATACTAGGTAGCTCAATCGAACTCACGAGGCGAGAGGACCGGTGTGTGAAGCATAACCTTAGACATCCATTCGGTGAGACTATGCTCACTTCTTAAATACCCTTTATAGTTTGTTCTAGTGGGTGAGCCGTTCTAACCATTTAATGCGATCGCATCGATCGATTAAAAGTTCAAGAATAATTCTTAGATAACAAATCAATTTCGCCATTATTTAGTCCATTTAATTTTCTATTCATAAAAACCCTTTTGCTTACTAACATGTCAAACAATATATAAACAAAAAGCATTTTAATAAAAATTAAACACACTCAAATAATATAAACATATAACTAAACAATTTAACATATGTAAAAACAATTAGCCACATGCATAATTATTTCAATAAACTCTAATAACAATTCTAGTAGTAAATAAATGTATACATTAACTAGGACTTTCATCTCGCGAGAAGATGAGCCACATACATCGACAAGTCGATTGCGTAAGCCAAGTTAATAGTATACCAATTAGCACATAACGAATTTTATTAGTTATAATTGAGGTCTTCCCAATTCAATAATTATTAAATAAATAAAACATGTGTATCACTTAACAATTAATCAATATACAATAAACAATACTCCATGGCAAAACATGCATGTTCCACCATGGATTCCGCATAACAATTATCACCCAAGATACGCATATTACATGGCACATAACAATTATTCATTAATTAACCACATAAAATAAGCATGCAATCCTAGGGTTTCTACAAGTTTTACAAAATTAAAACCTAATTAAATAAATATAGGGTAATCGACCCATATATATAAAATTAGGGTTTCGAATTCAAAACCCTAGAAACCATAAAAAAACATGCAAATAATCATAAAGATTCAATTTTTATGTGTTTGATGATTAATTACATCATATTAACGGCTCGTGATGCCACCGCCGGAATTTTATACTCATAACAATTATATATAAAACAAATAACATCATCAAAGCATGCAATGGAAGACAATAGGAATAATATATGTAAATAATTAACCAAACAAGAAAGTGCGTACCTTTTAGCAATTCAAGAATCAAACGTTGATTTATCAAGAACCAAAACCCAAAACCCTAATTTAAGGTTTACACAAATCGACCCAACAAAGAAATCGACCACCAAGATTCACAAGCTCAAGTGTGCTTGTCCTTCGTTCTTGTACACACGTACTAATAGCGATTTGATGTGGAAAAGCTAGTTCCTTGAATCACAAATAAAACCAAACACTTGTATCTTTGAGTTAAGCAAAAATCGAAAACCCTTGGGGAAGAGTGTTTCGACCGGCCACACAAAGAGGGAGAGAGGAGAGGAGAAATTATGTTATTGGTGATCCAGGATTAAGTTATGAATGAATACAAGGGTTTGTATTTATAGTTAACTTAACTTGGTGACCAAGTTTGTGTAGGATTGGGTTTGGAAACCCCCCACCGATCGGCCAAAGTATCCCAAGGGATTCTAGAACTTTCCCGACTTGTAATTTCATTCTTAGTCCTTGTAGTTAATATTTAACGACCGTTAACCAAACCTCGTTAATTATTTAACTATCGTTATGTTTTATTTAGTGATTAATAATTAATAATAATAACGTTTTATTTATATTAATTATGTACATCAATTCTCATACGTAATGTGTGCAATCCCGAAGTCTCGAGTTCGAATCCGGACATACTATTATATAAATATCCATAAAACCTTTCATCTAATGCAAGTCGTTGCATCTCAAATGCGTGGTTTTGGTCACTTCTCACCACTTCTTATTTTAATTTACTTCTCACTGGATCCCTACTCAGACTTTATTAATTATAAAAGCTAAAAAGTCAACTTTGAGGGAGATAGAATGAGATGAATAACACTAGAGTTATGTGTATCCAAATTGTGTAAAATTCTCATTATTCTTAAGTGTATTTATACTACTAATAATACTATTCATTCTTGATAAATGGCATTATACAATATCTCTTAGTCATTGGGTAAATAGTGTATACATAGGATTTGGTAAAATTGATCATCCACCTAGCCTTTCTTTGTGATTCCTTAGCATGAGCTTGGAACACCTATGATGAAGTTGTGGCACTTGCATTTTACCAGATATTCATAACATCTCCGAAAATGTTTGCATGATTTATCTCGTGTTAGATTAAAACTTTACATAGCATTACCCTAGTACATTGAGATTTAATCTTTGTTGTTGTTGTATAGCTAAATTTATAATGAGTGCAAGAAGTTATCATTAGCCAGATTCTATTTCTTCTTCCAAGCCCTTAAAATTTTAAGGAAGAGTAAACTACACCATTCGTCCTTGTGTAATACGTTGACCATCAAGTTTCGTCCTTTGACCAAAAAAATTGCATCGTTGGTCCTTAACTGCGAAACGTTAGTCATCGTTGGTCCCTCACCCTAACTGGTTGGACTAACGGGCGTTAAGCCTTGTTAAGTGGAGGGTATTTATGTCTTTTCCCACTTTAAAACCCATCTCATTCAATCTTCCTTTTCTTTTTTTCTTTGTTGCTTCTCTCTCATCCATTTCTGCTTCTCTTTCTAGAAAAATCACCCATTCTATCTTACACAAACTTTATCATCACCCTATTCATTTCAATTCATCCACCACAACCATATGGATCTACAACAGAACAATCTTGAAAAAAAACAGTCCCAAATCCATGAATCACCATATGAAAAACCCACAAATCACCTAAAAAAAAATCAACATCAAAATATTTTTAAAAAAATCTAGAAATCACAAAAAAGATTTTTTCAAAACCAAAGTCCACCACCTAGTAGGTTTTCTAGAAAGCTACAATGAACTGGGTTTAATATTTTTGTTGGTGAATCGTTATCTGTAGAGCAATAACATCAAAAAGAATTTGAAGAAATCTATGACTCCAAATGATACTATCAGAAAACCAATGGACATCAAGAAAATCGTACTATCTTAGACAAAAGAAACATTAAAAAGCCTACCATATTATATTCATGTACTATATAACTAAAATAATTGTTGACCACTTGTGACTAACCAACCACTCATCAAGTACCTCAAAATCAACTTTTCCAGGTTTCAATGACTTTCTTCTTCTTCTCTATTTTTCCGATGAACAAAACCTCCATTGATGAGCTTTAACAAGAGTGTGATGTGAATTGGATCAAGAAAAATAAGGAGGACCCAATAACAAATCTGCCAAATCCGATCCAAGCAAGAACCCACAATCAATTCCTCGAAGCAACCCTTATGAAACTAGTTTTTATTATAAGTTTCAATCTATTTGGTGAGAACGTGGGATCTCTTATTGATCGGAGGCTACATAAAAAGAAGAAGAAGAAGAAGAAAGTTTGATCCTAACTTTCTTGGTCTCGATCTTATGAAGAACAATCTTTGGCAAAGGTCCTTATCAACATCATCCTCCAATGTATTCATGTGATCTGTCGTTGGGTTGGATAAGCAGGGAAAGAGAGGATGAAAGTGATGATGCCATCTCTTTCTTGGAGAAAACGAAAAGATAAAGCAAAAATAAAATACCATGGGCGGTTTTGGTAGGGTACAAAAGAGAAGTGGCTAATTTTCAGATATATGGGATTTCTCAGATATATTTGAATTGTTTTTGAAGATGATGGTGGTGATTAATTTTTGTAGAAGATGGTAAAGAAAGATGATGAAGTTAAAGGGTAAAAGGACTATTTTATCCTCATGTGCTAACTTAAAAAGACAAAAATACCCTCACGTGAGTTGAGATAACGAGCGTTAGTGTAGCCCGTTAAAGTTAAGGACCAACGATGACTAACGTTTCGCAGTTAAGGACCAACGATGTAATTTTTTTGGTCAAATGACGAAACTTGATGGTCAACGTATTACACAAGGACGAATGATGTAGTTTACTCTTTAAGAAAATTTCTTTTTTTGCTTAAATGTGGAAAGTGCTAAGTGTGCTCACCCTCTCAACTATTTCATTTCATATCACCATCATATAAAAATTCTTTAAGCTCTATTTAATTTCATAATATACTCAAATTCTTGCATCACGATCTCTCTTATCAGCTAAACTTACTCTCTTCTTATTAATAAAAACGCACACAACATACACAAATATTTCACTTTCACTTTCTCTTTCTTTGCAATCAACGGCAACAACATCCCGGAAAAAGGAAAAGAATTTCGGTATCAAAAGGAAGGGGCGATCTTCCGCTTAGGTTGTTGTCTGCCGGTGCCTCCTCATTGTCCAGTGACCTTGCTTGCTTGCCATTCCGTACACTCTTATTCAACTAATGCTACTTGTCTTCTTGTTTTGAATTGAAATTAGAAGTTTCAAAAGAAACATATATGAATCATTATTTGAGATAAAGTTAGAATTACTTTTTTACTATCAGGTTTAACTTAAAATCTTTGATAAATCGATTTAATTAAAATTTGCAATAAAATAAATACTTTCGGTGCTTTTCTTTCTTCTTTAAAGTAGTCTTAGGCCTTGTTTACTAAAATAAATGGTGTATGCCATTTTCATATGAGTCACTTACTATAGAGAGAGCTTTTTTTTTTTGTAACTTTCCTTATTAAAAAGAAATAAAGGTTGGACCCACTCATTAAGTGGTTGATATGAAAAAAATAAACACTCCTTTAAAATATATGTTTAAGGATTGGAATTTGCAAAGTGGTGGTATATATCAAGGTTGTCAAGATCGGGATCCTACCCAGGATCGTTTTCGTCTTTGCAAGATCGTGATCGTAAGATCGGATCGGGATCTTAAGATCCTACTCTAATGTTATTTCTTAATACTTTATGAATTTTATACAAATCTACAAATTCTAATACATTATAACCATAAAATACTATGAATGTTTCATAAAAATGTTGTCCTAAATTATGATTATAAAATGTTTAAAAAGATTATCATGTTGTTTTTTGAATTCTACAAACAAACAACCCATAAATTTGTAGTTTTTTAGTTTGTAATCCGAGAAAAGTAAGATCGGATCGGATTAGATCGTAAGATCGTATGGTCAAGATCGGGATCCTATAAGATCTTAAGCTTGCAAAGATCCTATGTAGGATCCGGATCGTTTTTGCTTTGCAGTATCGTAAAATCGTAAGATCCTAAGATCAGGATCGAGATCCTGACAACCATGGTATATATTATGTGAAAATTACGTATAGGGCCTTTGCAGGTGGTACTTGTCCTGCAGAGGTCCTCTTTTATTGACCTTTCCAAAAAGGCCTACAACTTCACTTCAAAATGGTGCAGAAGTCCTTGAAGGACACGTGTCAGCACCCGTTTAATAAACGTGAAAAAAAAAAAAAAATCGCCTCAAATGTGAAGCGAAATCTGACAATGAGGGCCCTATACTGTCAGACGAAGACAAAAAAACTGCTTTTTGAACCAAATCACCTCAAATTTGAAGAGAAGTTCTCTCTACTATTACAACTACTTTTTTAAAATAGAAAAATAAAACTTATCAAAACTACCCTAAACTTTATAATATTTACAACTTTTTTGTATAACAAACTTTATTCATCAAATATTTAGCATATATATAGTGAATTCGTTAATAAAAGAATACCGTTACGAAGAGCTCTAAATTACGAACAAAACGAGTCCAATATTTATACGCTTTTGACATATGTACGATTTTATATATATCAAATTTTTTGAAATTGAAAAATAAAACTTACCAAAACTACCCTAAATTTTTTAATATTTATAACTTTTTTATATAACAAACTTTATTCGTCAAATATTTAGCAAATATATAGTGAATTCGTTAATAAAAAAAATACCGTTGTGAAAACCTCTAAATTTTGAACAAAACGAGCCTAATATTGATATACTTTTGACGTACGTACGGTTTTATAAAAAATATTGAAGTTTGATATATATATATATATATATATATATATATATATATATATATATATATATATATATATATATATATATATATATATATATATATATATATATATATATATATAAACGAGTCCAAATATTTGGCAACAACAACAATGGTGTTCATCGGTTCGGTTATCGGGTTATTCGGTTTATTTGGTTCGGTTAGTTCGGTTAATTTTTTTTTCTGGGTATAACCGAACCGAAATTAAATTTGATTCAACCGAACCGAAAACCGAACCCCTATAACCGAAAACCGAACCCCTATAACCGAAAACCGAACCGAATAACCCGAATTACATAATTTTAATTATTTTTTTTTATCTAATTATATATATTTTTAGCACAAAATAATTTTTTCAAGCTTAATCATGTTATATTTATACTAAAAAAGAGTTTTAGTGAATTTTTTCCATATATATACATAGAAAAAATATATATTATATATGAATTCGGTTCTCGGTTCGGTTTTCATTGCCAAAACCATATCCAACCCGATAACCAAATATTTAGTACGGTTCGGTTTTGACCAATTCGGTTCGGTCACAAATTCGGTTCAGTTATTTTCGGTTCAGTTCGGTTCAGTTCGGTTTCGGTTTTCGGTTACTGTGGATATTACCCAATCCGTGAACACCCCTATTTTGTATCATAACTTTTGATAACTGAAATACAACTTTTCTTTCCCACTCAAACTTTATCATGGTATCAGAGCAATATCCTACTCCACCACTACAACCACCACATTCCGCCATAACTAACTGCCATAACTAACTCTGGCAACCGTAACAAACTACAACCACCACTTTTCACCATCAATCTTGATCAAATCTTACTGATTTTTTATCACAACAACAAGAAGAACACAGTTATCAAATCAAAACATAACAATCATCAATTCTCACAATCAAAATTGAACAAATTCATCAAGAACAGTTACAATTATCATCAATTGATTCATCAACAAGTTCTGAATACAAATGGCTGTAAGCAGTGAATCAAATCCTTCTTCTTCAAGCACACCTACTGCTGATACAATGGAGGATATTAACTCAGTGAATCATCCTCTCTATTTCCACCCACATGATCATCCAGGTATGATACTGATCTCCAAGAAGTTAACAGGATCAGAGAATTATAGTACTTGGAAAAGATCTATGATGATTGCCTTAAGTGCTAGAAATAAGCTTAAGTTGGTTAATGGAGACTTTGAGGAACCTGAATCATCATCACCACTTAGATCTTTTTGGGAAAGAGCTAATGACATGGTCATATCATGGATACTCAATACAGTGTCTAACCAAATAGGGAATAATCTGAATTTTGTACACTCTGCACATTCACTTTGGCATCAGTTACATGACCACTACTCACAATTAGATGGACACAAAATTTACCAATTAACCAATGATATTGTTCATCTAAAGCAACAAAACTGCTCTGTAGAGGTGTACTATCATAAGCTCAAAGGTCTATGGGATGAACTAGATGCATTAGAGGCTCCTTACAACTGTACTTGCAAGTGTGTTTGTGAGAATGGTAAAACAAATAGGAGAGGGATCAAAGGAAGAGACTCATTCAGTTCCTAATGGGATTAGATGAAAGTTACACTAATATTAGGGGACAAATCCTACCACTGCAACCCTTACCCTTAGTGGCCAAAGCCTATAGCATGCTTAGACAGGGAGAGAAACAAAGGGAAGCCCCAAAACAAACCACTACTCCAGTTTCTTTTGCCCTGAACACATACAAAGGCAACAACTATGATCCAGCAAGAAACAACAGAAACCAGAACTCTCAATCTCACACCCAACCATAAACAAGGAAAAGTACTTTCAAAACTGGAGTCATATGTGGAAACTGTGGAAAATAGGGTCATACCAAAGAGGAGTGTTACAAACTTGTTGGATATCCAATTGGTCATCCCCTACACAACAAGTACCAACCACCACAAAGGAGACAACCTAACCAATCACAACACAGACCAAGGGCAGTCAACATGGCCATGGCAAATGAAAATACTCCAGTTGAGTCTACCTCAGTTGACACTCAAAACCTCATGAACCTGCCACCAGAGTACTCAGTGACTGCAAGGATGGATCAGTTGCAGAATCAGCTCAATCAGGTGCTATTGATGATGCAGAACAATGCAGAGGCTTCTACTTCTGGATCCCACAACTTCATGGCAGGTAAACCTACAAGAATCATTGCTCATTACATTTTTGGTTCTAAGGAAATTTTGATAATAGATAGTGGGGCAACTGATCACATATGCATTTCACTCACACTCATGCACAACTTAATCACTTGCATAACACCCATTATTGTCCAATTACCTAATGGTCAAACAGCTAAAGTCACAAAGGTTGGTTCAGTCACATTGCAACCAAATATCACCTTGCATAATGTATTTTACATCCCCACTTTCACAAACAACTTGATCTCAGTCAGCAAGATACTTCAACACACCCTAAAGTCAATCACATTTACTTACAACACTTGTGTTTTCCAGGGCCATGATGGATCCCAAACCCATGGACTTCTCAGTGGTGATCTCTATGTTCTACCTTCATCTACCCTTGTGAATACCACCACTCAACCTGTATCAAAATCATTCTCTTCTGTACATACCAACAAATTTTCACATTGGCATGCTAGATTGGGACACCCATCTCCTCAAGTACTCAAGACCATCAAACAGTTATCCTTTAGTAAAGCAAATTTAGATCACAACTGTACAATTTGTCCATTGTCAAAACATCATGCTTTACCTTTTAATTCTAGTTCATCACATGCTGATTCAATGTTCAAACTCATTCATGTTGATGTATGGGGTCCTTACCACCATTGTACAATAAATAAATGCAAACTGTTTCTCACAATTGTTGATGACTTTTCAAGAGCCACATGGACATATTTAATTCCAACCAAACATCATGTCATCTCTGCTATAAAACATTTTCATGCTTATGTCAAAACACGGTTTCACACTTCCATTCAAACACTCAGAAGTGACAATGGCACAGAATTTGTTAACTCAACTCTCACTGATTTTTTCAATGACAATGGCATTATTCACCAAACCTCTTGCCCATATACACCACAACAAAACTCCAGAGTTGAAAGGTAACACAAGCATCTCCTAGAAGTTGCCAGATCTCTCCAATTTCAAGCAAACTTCCCAAAACATCTATGGGGCTATTGTATCCTAACTGCAACCTACCTCATCAACAGACTCCCCTCACCAATTCTCCAAAACAAAAGTCCCTATGAGCTTCTTTACAACACACCACCCTCACTTGACCATCTCAGAACAATTGGCTGCAGAGCTTATGCCCATCACTACACACCTGACAAATTTCATCCAAGATCAATTCCCACCATCTTATTGGGCTACCCTCAAAACCAAAAAAGATACTTACTTTATGATCCCTCCACAACCAAAGTCATTACCAGTAGAAATGTCACATTTGATGAAAACCTTTATCCATTTCACACCTTAACCTCCCCTGCACCATCTCCAAATACCACAATACAACCTTCACCATCCACTATCAACCACCCAGTTCTACCATCTTCACACATCCCCACAACACCAAATATCTCACCATTCATCACACCACCTACACAATCCACTACCTCATCTCCTACACCACATACTACACAATCACCATCAATACACACTAAACCAACACCATCAACACACACTGAACCAACACCATTAGTACAAATTGAACCACCATCACCAATGCAAACTGAATCAATACCACCTGAACCAACAACCTTCACTGAACCACCACCACCTATACCACCATCATCCACATTAACTCAATCACACAGAACCTCCACCAGAACTAAAACCAAACCAGCCAAACTCTATGACTATCACTATAAACTACCACCATCTCTCACCAAACATCACCACTCTAATTTTCTTAATTATTCAAACTTAAAAACCAAATCACTTCACTTCATTAATTGCATTGATAGATCAGTTGAACCACATTCTTATGTCCAAGCTTCCAAAGATCCAAAATGGATTGAAGCCATGGACAAAGAAATGCACGCACTTGAACAAAAAAAGACTTGGGTACCCACTCTACTTCCACATGGAAAGACATCTATTGGTAGTAAATGGGTATACAGAATCAAATATGATGCAGATGGCAAAGTTGAAAGATATAAGGCAAGGTTAGTTGCAAAAGGGTATCATCAAAAGGAAGGTATTGATTATAAGGAAACTTATGCACCTGTGGCCAAGATGGTAACTGTAAGAACTCTTCTAGTTGTGGCAGTCACATATAATTGGCATATTGAACAGTTGGACATCAATAATGCCTTCCTCCATGGGGACTTGAATGAAGAAGTGTACATGTCTATCCCACAAGGTTATTAACACAAATTTCCACCTAACACTGTTTGCAAGCTAACCAAATCACTCTATGGCCTTAAACAAGCTAATAGGCAGTGGTTTGAAAAACTCACTACCTTTCTTCTCACACATGGATTCAAGCAAAGTTTTGCAGACACTTCCTTGTTCACCATCAACAAGAATGGCTCTCAAACCTCTATCCTAATTTATGTTGATGATATATTACTGACTGGAGAGGACAAAGCCTACCTTGATCACATCAAGCAATTACTACATCAGACTTTCAGCATCAAGGATTTGGGACCCCTACACTACTATTTCGGTATTGAGTTTCTGAGAAATCCCACTGGTCTAGCCATGACACAAAGGAAATACACTTTGGATCTACTCAAGCTTGCTAATGTTCTTGATTCTAAACCATGTGCTACACCTATGGAACCCAGCACCAAATTAAATCTCACTGATGGCACCTCCATACCTGACCCTTCTTTATACAGAACTTTAGTTGGTAAATTAATCTACCTCACCATCACTAGACCAGATATATCCTTTGCAACACACTCTCTCAGTCAGTTTCTTAAAGATCTTAGAACACCTCACATGAAAGCCCTTATCAGAGTACTAAGATACCTTAAACTTTGTCCAGGTCAAGGTTTATTCTTCCCTTATGCTAACTCTCTTAATTTACTCACCTACTGTGACAGTGATTGGGCCAGTTGTTCTTTCTTAAGGAAATCTGTTTCATGATATGGTATTTTTCTAGGATCTAGTCTCATCTCTTGGCAATCTAAGAAACAAGGTGTTGTGTCCAGATCCTCAACAGAGGCAGAGTATAGGGCTTTAGCAGATAATTCATATGAAATAAGTTGGGTTACTTGTCTTCTCAAAGATCTGCAAATCCAAGTACCCACCCCTGTTCCAATTATGTGTGACAATGCATCTACAATTGCCCTAGCCTCCAACCAAGTCCACCATGCTAGGACAAAGCACATAGAAATTGATTGTCACTTTGTCAGAAACAAGATAAAAGCTGATGAGATTCTTCCTTCATTTGTTCCCTCCAAATCTCAGGTAGCAGACATCTTCACCAAGGTCTTAGCCGAGCTCTACACTACAATTGTCTCTCCAAGTTGGGCATATGTAATCCTTACTCTATGCCAACTTGGGGGTGGGGGGGGGGATAAAGAGACTACTACAGTTTATACTCAAGCAACTAATATTCCTTCTCAAAGTCATTCAGTGCAAAATTTCTACAGTCATAAAACAAGCCAACACAAGATGAAGCTGATGCTTGATACAAGCTTAGTTCTATGTTACATGATGTGAGAATGAATTGTAATTGTAAATAAGTCTAGATTCATAGCCTGTTATAAAAGTAGTTAAGATAGATAGAATAGTCAACGCTGTATATATACCTTTCAGGCTTTCATTTCATTTTGTATCATAACTTTTGATAACTGAAATACAACTTTTCTTTCCCACTCAAACTTTATCACAGTTAAATGATACGAGAATTACATTAATGAAAGTTTGTCAAAGTTACATGCATTCATCATCGATAATGGCGAGGATGAAATAACAAATCACCATAAACATAAAAAGAATCTCAAAGAATTGAATACAAATGAATAAAACAATGTTGGGAAGGGGCATAATAAAACACACGACCCTAAACAAAACGAATGTTCCTTCTTTCTGGACGATTAGCAGATCGTTGCTTTAGTCCTTCGAGTTGCATTTCCCACACTATTTTTGAGAAATGTACATTTGGTTCACGGCGAACATGGTCTCCAACTAAGCTCAAGTCATACTCTCGTCGAGAGGTTGGGTCAGAAAGAACTTCATACGCCTCTCGCAACTCCACAAACTGTTTAGCACATTCCTCCTTTTTTGAAGATGGAGCGACATCCGGATGGAGTTGAAGAGCCTTGGTGCGGTATGCTTTCTTGAGGTCATGAAAACTAACATTTCCGGATTCTAATGAAAGAACTTGGTACAAATTCTTCTTTTTGTTGTGCATGTGCAACTCTTTGGCTCTACAAGATATACGTGTGACTTTGTTACCAAAAACATTATGTTTTTTAAGAATCATATCACTTTTTTGCAACACAAAGTTTATTTTCAAAGACATATTAATTGTGGTTGTGTGTGTGAGTATGTTTGTTTGTTTAAGGAAGAGAAGTCAATGGGGAATGGAAAGGTGTTGGGTGCATCTATATAATAAGAAAACGAAATATAATATTAACAAGTTGGAACACGGTTTTGAATGTTAGTTTGGCTAATAGTCTGATCTCCATGTGGAAGTTTCCATACGATCTCTATTGTTTGCATCGAGTTCATTGTTTGACATCACCTTGGTAATCACTGATGCAAGACACGTTCAATTTGGTTTTCGTAAAATAGCTAAAACTTATTGGTTATATATGTTTCACATTTAGACGAATCTTGTACTTGTAAATCGCGAGTATGCTAGACATGGGTTAACAAAGGCGTGTCAAGAAGTTTCAATCATAGTTAATTAGTTACCATGGCCGAGTTTTTATGGCTCTTAAAAATGTATCTAATAATGTATTCTTGAATGAGTTTGAGCGCCCATGGCCCATTTTAGTAGTTTTGATTAATTAGTATGTTTCAGTCGAGTTTTTTTTACTGTAACTTAGCTATTTAACTTCTCTTATGGTGTGATATGTGCAAAGAAATTGATAACAATTTAACTTTCATTGAAGTTTCTTTAAAATAAAGCTTTGTTCTAATAGACACGCAATGAATGGGTGCAGGCAATGAGAATGAGACTCGGTCCCTAATCATATACTTCGTATATTTTTAGGACAATATAGTTAGACATTTTCAGTGACATATTATTTAATGTTTGAGAAACTTTAATTTGTAGCCATTTCCTCGTTTCTCGTATTTACATGCCATTTTATCCACAGGACGTGCACATATCGTAAGCATATGCAGGACATGCATTCACGCATAAGCGACTACCATGGATAGCTTCAGTTGCGATTTTATGTTCTTTTGAAGTTTCAACAAAGACTGACTAGTTGTAGCGTCGGTGGTGTAAGAAAGAAGGAAAATCGTGATGCGTCATAATTTTACTTGTTAGGAAAAAAATTGTGGCAAACCTGCATGTGGCTGGTTTAAATTGACGTTTGAACGGTTTTTAATGTTAAGTTAAATCAGAGATATAAGAACACACGGGGGCTGATGTATCGTAAGAGTTTGAGAGTTTCACTATGAGCTCACAAGTTGAAATCTCGTAAGCTGCAACTTTTTAAGGCAACCCGACCTAGTTTCCGCTCAACGAGTCTTGTATGGTAATCTCTAATCCATAAGGTTTATCTGTCAGATCATCAAAGATAACTCGAACTAGGTATCCCGTACAAAATATGTTAAATTATCATCTTTAACATTTTAGTTTTTCCCATAATAAGTGTTAAAATTTCAGCTAATTAAAATATTTTTACAAAGTATAGATGAAATATTAATGGCTGAAAATAAAAATTAACCTCACGAAAACTGGATAGCAAGTCAACAATTGACACTTGTTAGGATTCATAAAAAACATGTTATAGCGTAAAAACAAACGGATCTAAAAATAAAACAATTAGTGAATTTGATTATTACTTTGTGATATATAAAGTTTGTTAGAAAAAGTAAATTCACAAGTGTATGATTAGTATTAAATGTCAAGTAACATTTTGTAGGGTGAGCATGGTGCGGGTTGGTGCGGTTTTTAGTAAAAATCAATCCGTATCCGCAATTGCGGTTTTAAAAAAATGAGAATCCACATCCACGCGGTTTTGTGGTTTCGGTTTTTACGGTTTATGCGGGTTTGCGGTTTGGTTTTGCGGGTTTTTGCGGTTTTTTGGGTCAAAATTTTTTCTTTCTTTTTTTTTTCAAATTATAATTTTTGGTATATATTTATTATAGAATAACTATATTATAATGTTACATGATGCGTTGAAACGTATATACAAAATGTTGTGTATTAGTATGAAATTATAAATCTATACAATAGTAAAAGTCGAATGAGATGATGAATTTTATAAACTTCGATGATATATCGAAAAAAAATAAAGTTACATTACCTAAAAACTCATAATAATTAACCAAATGTGTTTGAAATAATTTGTTACGGAGTATAAAATTATAAACAAAAGCATATATCATAAAAAATTATAAATTTTAGTGTGTTATTTTAACAGAAAAAAAAATATTTGAATATGATGGAGTGGTGCGGTGCGGTTATTTTGGTGCGGTTTTTCGGTGAAAACCCAACCCGCATCGCAAAATGCGGTTTTTCTATTTTCAAAGACCGCACCATCGGTTTTTGTTGCGGATCGATTTTTGTGATGCAGATTTTACGGTTTTTGCGGTTTGCGGATTGCGGTGCGGTTCCTGCTCACCCCTAACATTTTGAGTACAACTTTAAAGGATTTGTTATATTTTTATTTATTTATTTTATCTTTTTTTTATTTACAAAAATTAAACGATATTAAAATTTGAGTGACTGTTAAGTAACTAAAAAAAGTTTTGATGACTTTAATGAAACAATTTTCTAGCTTGAGTGGTTTTATAATTAAAACGAGTATGTGTAAATTTGATAAGAGATACTTTTTCCGTCTCAATTTATTACTCTATATTTTTATTTTGGTTTGTCTTAAAATATTTGTTCACTTTGTTATTTAATCAGATCAGAAAAAAATGTAGTAAACGAAAATAATAATTGATTGAAAAAAATTTGTAGTTAGTGAGCGTGTAAGATTAACAAGTTGAAGGAACCCGCCGCGTTGCGGCGAAGGTGTTTGCTACACTTTCCTATATAATCCAAATATGACATTTAAACGCGGTTTTCACAAATGCTTTGTATACCCGGTTACACATAACTGTGACTACGCATTCCAAATGATGATACATTAAAATATTATTTTGCAACATAAATATTGACGCGGCGTATGTCCAGCTCCCAAACCTTCAAATACAGAAACTCATTAAAAGAGATTTGTTGACAGCAGCCCAAGTAGGCACAATACCATGGAACATGTAACATTTGTTGACAACATTATTCTTCAACTGCTTTGGATGGTTATCTATTTGTGGACGTGTATTGACCTACCATTAACCAAACGAATCCTTCGTAAAAATATTAAGAAAGTTGAAAATGTATAAGCATGAATCTCAACCCAAGTAAAAGTTGTATACCAATCCAAGGTGACCCGCCTTTCCCTTCAGGTTTAAAGGCGCAACGAAAGAAACTTCTTTTAAAATCCTTAGCTACTAACATTTTATAAACCATATGCAATACTCGAACCTAACTCGAAAAACCTGGTATAGAAAAGTCACTAAATGTCTCGCTTATTTCATTTTATCCCAAACTTCAACAATAATATGCATTTACCTTCCAGTGTTGACATACGACCGAGGACCCAAGAAAGTGAACTGAAGACACGGAGATGGGTGTTTCTTCGCCCCGAGGAGCAAGTAGAACATGACCATATGCTGGTGCCCCTGACACGGCAGCTGGATCTCTAGAATTTGATCAAGTTGCTCAATTGGTGGTTTATCTACAAATGTTAAAGTAAAGCACGACATAAAAACATGCAATTAAACATTGTTTCTAAATTAATCATTTCCTCTCAATATTGTGAGACATGGTCAAATAAAAAACACATAATATTAACAACACTTGAAAATATATCGTTTAGCAAGCGTCTTCAACTACTGAAATACCTAAAATGTCGACAACTTTATTTACACCACGTCAAACGTTCATATTTATTAAGAAGGCATTATTCATATATACTTATATATAAATTATTAATAAATTACTAAGTATATGTATTTTAAACAAAAATGAAAGAAAGTAGGTTGTATGATCACATTCGACTAACTTTTGTGGCTTCTCTGGTTTCGGACAACTTCTCCCTAGCATCTCCCATCTTCCCGGTGAGCAAATTCACAGATTTTTGCGAGGTACCAACAGTCGCACCTTTTAAGTGTCCAATAGCCCGTTAGTAGCAGTCTCCTTGCCAACCATGTAGTTTTGAGTGGCAACAACCTTGGTTAGTCGCCTTCTCTAGTCCTTGGTGGCTGTTGCCTTGTGGACTGTGTAGTTTTTAGCATCCAGCCAAAACATGGTACCTCACGCAACTTCAACAATCTTCTCAACAACTTTTAGCATGACCTATGGCAACATGATAAGTTGCAGTTTAATATGGTGACCAACAATATACTATATTTTAAAAATGGTCACAGTAAACTAATCTTTTTAAATCAACTTTTCACTACTCACTTTTGCAGCATAACACGATGTACTAAGCCGAACTAAGTTGATAATGGAAAATGTGACTTTTTTTAAAATGTACATTTGATTTGCTCCAATGCTCCAACAAATGTATCGCCATAAACAGAAGTTGTTACTGTTTGTTTGACCACTTTCCGGTTCACTTGAAGACAATGATTATATTAAAACTCATGTTGTGAAGTATTTTTGTAAAATTGTTATGAAAGACATTTGTAAAAGCATAAAACAAACCTGGCCAATCAGGAGATTCGCCAGCCAGTAGCGGAGCCAGAAAATCTAACTAAAGGGGGGCAACGCTAAATAAGAATGATCTGATAATGGGTTAAAAAAAATCTTTGTATTTCGGGTTGGGTTTAACCAAGCATAAAAACCATTTGTTTTAGTACACTGGTGAATGAGTTGTGTCGATTCTGGTAAAATGAGACCTAGTTAGTAATGTTATTTCATCAATTCAAACTTTAAGATCAATTATCTTGTTATCTATTCTTAATGTAAATAAGATCAACCAAAACTAAAATAAGGTGAAAGTGGTTAAACATGTAAAAACCTTACTAAATCACAGATATTATTAAGAATTTGAGTTTTTTCTCTGAAAATCTTACTGTAAACTTGTTTATAAAATGAAACTAAACATCTTAAACTACATTATATAATTACAAAGTAGACACCAAACGTACATATATAAAATTTCAGTTCATACTATTAAAATAGAAGCACTATAGAGCCTATTAAAATAGATGAATATTTTATTGTATTTATTGTTACCCAGTGTACCATTTTTCAATCTTCACTTTTCACCTTCTCTATCCCTTTCCCATCTCCACTTTCCACCATTTCTTTTTCAGCTAATTCGATTTTTGGTCAATGATTTCTATAAACAAAAATTTGAAGATGCAAATTGTTGATATTGGTTTCTTGTAGAGGGCACTTTGTCTTTTAAGCTGGGGGCACTGTGATTTTTCAGAACAATTTTAACCATTTTTCTACTAATTTTAGCTACTCCGCAAGAACTTGGTTGGGGGCATGTCCCCCACTACTAGTAAGGTGGCTCCGCCCCTGTCGCCAACATAGCGTTCATATAAGTTCTTGGATCTTTTTCACTGTCCAACTTCATGATCCCATGAACCTAGAAAATAAAGCATAAGCTTAAAAATTCACATGAATAAACATTTCACTACATAAATACTATGAAACTGATGTGCCCGCGTCGTATCTTGCCACAATCTCTGAATAAACATCAAAAAGTTTTCCTTTTTGTAATATATTTTAAAAATGGTCGTATAAAACTAACGTTTTTAGACCAGTCGTTCATTACTGGCTTTATTAGCATAATAGGATGTACGAAACAAAGCTAAATTTATCGTAGAAAATATTAACCTTTTTGTAGTCTTCTAAGCATAAGCTTAAAAATTAAAATAATAATAATAATAATAATAATTGGGTAGTAGGTTAGTGACTGTCCACCATAGTCTTGCTTAAATATCCATTTCAAATAAAAACATAACTGTCTATAAGTTGTCTACCATAGTCTGCTTATATCAGGTTACCCAAGATGTCTGCCCGACCCATTTTTCCACCTTTAATAGATGCTAAAAGTCATGTTGGATATTTAAGCAAGACTATCATGTTGGATATTTAAGCAAGACTATGGTTCATGTATTAAGAAGATGATTATACCTGAGGAATTCCTTTGCAAGCATTGGAAAACCGTTGCAATTGCTGCTTTTCATTTTCATTTGCAGATGCAAGTTTGATGTGTGACACTGCAATTGACAATGAACTCAAGTTACTCTACATTAACTATGCTAGTTGCCTGTAAAAGGTACCTATGCGTGCATTCATGTTGCCCTCTTTCTATTCAAATAAAAAGACATACCCAATCACATAAAATGTTGTTGGGTTCGTTATTTTGAGTTGATAATGGCAAAACTAACAAGCTACAATATGACAAGAATGAAGCTTGAAGGACCTAAAGTGACAAAGGATAAATCTTCAATTAAAAGAATATTACAGGATATGTTATATATGTAGGAAGATTTCTTTTTATTATTTGGTCTTATCCCTTTGTAACCCTAGTATCTTTATTATATAAAGAGATACAGGGAATTGGTTTTATTGTACGTACAAGATGTAAAACCAGGAAAGGTGTGTGTGTGTGTGTGTGTAAACCTAGGCGTAGGTCATTTGTAAACGCCTAGTGTTTGTGTTGGTTAGCCCCAAGGTCTTTGATCCTGTTATAGTTAGGTAACCGTACTACCTTGATCACGTAGTATTGGGGTTGTGGTGTTTGTATGTAGTTGTTAGAGATGATGATGAAGAAACCTCAATAATAACAATGATAGTTTGATTATTCCGTTGCGTTCTATATATGTTTATCATTGTTATTATGCTTTATTTATAATCCTAGATAAGGTATAAACAACCTCGAGCATCGATTCTAACAAGTGGTATCAGAGCGGGTTGCTCTTGATATCTGGGATTTCGCAAGGTTTCTTGAAGAAGAAGATAAATTCGAAATTGAAAAAAATTTCGTATGGTTTCTGCAGCACTGTTTTTAAATGAAGATAACTTTTTCGTTAACCGTTGGATCGGGACAAAATTTTTGGTGGACCTTCTCTGTATATCAACCTAACTTTTCACATGAGGGATCGTCAATTGGAGCCTTCAAGAAAAAGATACAGGTGCTGAAAGTCTGCTGCAGAACAGGTTTTAAAATTCGAATTTTAGGGTTTTTCTGAATCTAAACTTCCTGAATTCATGTTTATTTGATTCACTTCATTATGGAAGTTGGTTATATGCTATTTTTTGTCTATTATGCATGGATGAAAGCAGATGTGAGAAGGATTTTATGTGATAATCGTTGTCTAGGGTTACATGAAAACCCTAGGAATGAAACCCTAAACCTACATAAGCTGTTATTTATTCAAATTCTGTGGATAAAGACTCAAGATGTTAGGGTTTTGCTACTCTTAATATTATGATTATAAAGCTTGTAACTTTGTCAGTTTGTGAGGTGGAGTTGAGGTTACTATGATTTGAATAAAGGGTAATGAACAGAATAATTCTATTGTCATGAGTGAAACTGTATAGTTGTTCTGAATTCTGACAGAGCAAGTAAATTCACACGATGAGGACATTATTCTTTTACTCAATTGAGTATTAGAAACGTTGTGACAGAGATGTGTTGCTGATTGAGTTCTTTATTGGTCAGTATGTGGGGATAACTTCTTATTTCATGTTATACCGCTGGTCCCTACCTTTATGTTGTTTGTACTGCTTCTTATACGTGTGAAAGCAGTTTATTTTGACAGGTTTGTGAAAGATTGAGTTCATGCACATGGGTCCTTTTATGGTTAGTACTGATGCCTTGATTTTATTCTCGCTCATCGTATGTTATCTTGTTAACTTCTCGATTAATACTAGTGTGCATCTGATTAATCTTCTTTGCTTTTACGGTTGTTGTGGAGTCATGCAGGTCTCAGAAACTATGTCATGATGGTCCCAGAAATGTTTGTACTGGTGGTCCCAATTACAGATTTGATGAGGAGTTCAAGTACCTTGCACTAGATAATTTGCAAATTTTGGCTACAAGTTCACATAGGGTCAAACTGTTTTATGCATGCGTGATTGGATAATACTTGTGTACCTGCATGTGGACGTATGGGGTAATTTTTTTTTATGTTGAATTTGCGTGGTCCCAAGGTATTCACACAGTGATTTTGGTTTATTTGAACAATGGAGTATGGGGTCACATGGTTGTGGTAATAATCATGTTAAAACATTTTGTGATTGGATAGTGGGAAATATTTTTTAATTGCAAGGTCACTAATATTTGTTTCATGGAGACATACGTATGATGCTATTTGATCACAGGAGTTTAATGCCAGTAATATGTGATGTAAAATTGCATATAGTTTGAAGGGCATTTTGATTGGTCTTGGAGATATTGGAGTTTATTTGTTCACATACACAAGAGTACGTTTTTGGTTTTCGGATGCGTTTTCGAGATGACATATTTGGTTGAGTTGGAAACACACATGGGATATTGGATTTTCGATGCACACTGTTTGGATTTGAGGGGAAGCATGTTAATCGTGATTTGGTAACGAAAGGTTAATACTTCTAGCTTTGAAACTTAGTACTCTTGGCTTTGGAAGTTAATACTCTTGGCTTTCAAAGTTAATACTCTTAGTAGAAGTTAATACTCTTAGCACATTTTTAGTACTCCTGGACAATACGTGCATGGATTTTTGGTTTATTTTATCTTAACAGGTTTAATGGCTCGTTCTTATTGTTTAAATGATTACGAAGGAAGGCATTTATCACCTATTTGAAGATGAAGTGGAATTATTTGGGTTTGTGTTTTATCATACCTTTTTACAGGAGGTAACTTGTTCGTGCATTCATGTGTGACAACGAATTGACGAACAGTAGATGAAGTTTTTCGTCAAGGGATTGCGGTCTCCCTATACACCAAGATTGGGTATACGTTTGATGTCATCTTTAGTGCAAGATATAAGACACAGGTTTAGATTATTCTACTTCAGCATCAAGTTGGTTATACTTGGTTTTCTTCATCAGTAATCATTACATAGAGCCTACATTCTTCAAATGGTTAACATATGGGTTTCAGGGGAAGCTTAATGTTTAACCATTTATATGCTACATCGAGGTGAAGGTTTTTGCTACTAATTGTTGGTATTTTGCTATTGGTTCGGATTTCTTTTGCCTTAATTTCATTTTTAGTGCGGAAAACTTCATGGAGGGTTCCTTGAGGCATTGGAATGACGGATTAGTCGTATGATATTGGTTCGTGGTTTTGAAGATTAAAGTTGCTTCTACTTAGCTTCTCCTAGTAGATAATGGCAAAAAGGGGAAGAAGAGTCTACTTGAATATTTGCAACTTGAAGATCGTTGATGGTATAGCATGGCTTAAGGGGAAGTTTCATTCATCGTGTAGTTTTGCAATTATCAACTAGGGGAAGATTGTTGGGTTCATTATTTTGAGTTGATAATGGCAAAACTAACAAGCTACAATATGACAAGAATGAAGCTTGAAGGACCTAAAGTGACAAAGGAGAAATCTTCAATTAAAAGAATATTACAGGATATGTTATATATGTAGGAAGATTTCTTTTTATTATTTGGTCTTATCCCTTTGTAACCCTAGTATCTTTATTATATAAAGAGATACGAGGAATTGGTTTTATTGTACGTACAAGATGTAAAACCAGGAAAGGTGTGTGTGTGTAAACCTAGGCGTAGGTCATTTGTAAACGCCTAGTGTTTGTGTTGGTTAGCCCCAAGGTCTTTGATCTTGTTATAGTTAGGTAACCGTACTACCTTGATCACGTAGTATTGGGGCTGTGGTGTTTGTATGTAGTTGTTAGAGATGATGACGAAGAAACCTCAATAATAACAATGATAGTTTGATTATTCCGCTGCGTTCTATATATGTTTATCATTGTTATTGTGCTTTATTGATAATCCTAGAAAAGGTCTAAATAACCTCGAGCATCGATTCTAACAAATGTCGAACAGATTTAGCCATTTAGGCATATGTAAAGGCGAATAAGTTCCACAAAATAGTCTTGGTTAATAATATTAAGATCATGTGACGCAAGAACTATAGTCATCCAAATGTATACTAATGTAACGAAGTCCCTAAATAAACCATACGGTAATGTTTGTTCTTTTCTTTTTATACAGTCAAGTCTAAAAAACGTATTTTAATTCATTAGCGTCAGTATACATTTTCCTAATGCGCTCTTTTCCGATTCAAAATTTTTAATAGCACCAAAGGTTTATATTTGATAGTCTCTTCGAACTACATTTATAGACACTCTTTCCGACTTTCAAACATACAATTATAACAACTAACAAACTGATGAACATGAAAGCGTCCAACCTGGTTAATCAACCAAGCAGGCGTCAAATCGATTCACACACGTACTTGTGAGGAATATAACTGTTGTGAATTAAGCTAACAGTTTGTACTGTCAAGCATATGGACTTAGTACTGCTAAGCTTATAGATGGACAGATTGGAAAATACACTAGCAGTACTAACTGCCAGTAAAAATATTCCTACTGCTTATATGATTATGACAGAATATTGAAGACGCGTAGAGAGATATTTAAGGAATAGATATCATGTATATCTTTTGTATTTAGATTGATATGAATATTGTACTATTATATTTATCTTGTAAAGGACTCCTTGCATTATAAAAGGAGGTCCTAGGTTAGATGTAGATCATGTATCATTCAAAGAGTCGTTCACTTCAAGGTTTTGTAACCATAATACTTTTGAGTATTCATATTAATATATTGAAGTGTTTTATGAGATAACAACTTTGTTAATCGTTCTCTTTATTGTTAAACATAAGATTCCGCATTGTCTTTAATATTGTTACAATAACAATGGTTTCGGGTTCACAAAGGACAACGAACAGCATAGATAATAGGAAATTTGGGCTTCCATTAAAAAACAACTACCCCAGCTTCTGAATATCGAACTTCAATTTCATTTCTTTAGCCGTGGACTGATCAAAAAAAAGAAATGCGGGCAGGGTGGAGCTCGGCAGAGGGCGATTGGTGCCATTTCTAGTTATTTTAGATTTATCTAAGATAATTAATAAGATCAAGTGCTCATCTAGAATCAACAAGTGGTATCAGAGCTTGTGATCTAGAAACTGTGCATAAGGAGAATCTGTGTTAACTCAAAACTGTTCAACAACTACTGAAGTTATGGAATCTGAATCAACACACATGGTGACTGCATCGAAGGTGCCTATGCTGAAGCCAGGAGAGTATGAGTTATGGAGGCTAAGAATTCAGTAGCACCTCAAGATTTTTGACTACTCTATGTGGGAGATCATTCTGAAGGGTGACTTTTTACCTGCAAAGGGTGCTGAAGGGAAGGATGTACCCATTAAATCCGCTGAAGATAAAGCTGAAAGAAGGCTGGAAATCAAGACTTACATTATTCTTATGATGGGAATACCTAATGAGTATCAGTTGAGCTTTAATGATATTGAAGATGCCAAATCTTTGTGGGAAGCCATTGATCTAAGGTTTGGTGGGAATGATGCTACAAAGAAGTCAAGAAAGAATCTATTGAAGCATCAATATGAGAACTTTACTGCTTTAAGTTATAAAAGTATTGATCAAACTCATGATAGTCTTTAAAGACTTGTAAGTCAACTTGCACTGATGAAAGCTTCAATTCCTCAAGAGGATATCAATCTTAAGTTTCTCAGAAGTTTAGCACCTGAATGGAGTATGCATACTGTAGTTTGGAGAAACAAAGCTGAATTTGAGTCGATGACCTTGGATGATTTATACAACAATCTGAAAGTGTATGAATCTGAAGTCAATGAGTTATCCAGTTCATCCTCTGGTGCACAAAACCTAGCTTTTGTGTCCTCAAAAGGTTCTGACAGCCATCAAGAATCTCTTTCTACTGTTTATGGAGTTTCTACTGCTAGCACACATGTTTCTACTGCTGGTTCTACAAACAGTGATAACATAAGTGATGTTGCTATATGTGCCTTCTTGGCTGATCTTACAACCAGTACTCATGTGGTAAATCAGGATTTGGAACAAATTGATCCTGATGATCTTGAAGAAATAGACTTGAAGTGGCAGATGGGAATGTTGACTATGAGGGCAAGATGATTCTTGAAGAAGACAAGAAGGGAGATAAAGTTTAAAGGACAAAGCAATGCAGGTTTTGATAATTCAAAGATTGAATGCTACAATTGTCAGAGAAAAGGTCACTTTGCAAGAGAATGTAGAGCTTCTAATAAGAATGGAGAAATTCCAAGGAAGGTTGCTACTAAAGATACAAAGACTACAGCTTTAGTATCTTGTGATGGTCTAGGAGACTATAATTGGAGTGATCAAACTGAAGATTGACCTAACTTTGCTCTAATGGCTGATGAGTGTCTAAATACTCATCATTTTATTCCCATTTAAACTGCAAAAACATTTAAAAACACTCAGAAATGCTTCAAAATACAGAAAATATCCGTGGATTATGTTTTTATCTGTTTCATGTGCAAAATGATTGAAAAAGTTAAAAAACGAATAAATTTTGCATAATTAGCAAGTTCAGTCCCTCAAGTTTCAGAATTGGCAGAAATAGTCCTTGGAAATGAAAAAAAAATAGAGAATACTTAATTTGGTCCTTGTACTATTGAAGATTGGCAAGATTGGTCCATGTGATAAATTTCAGAAGTTGGTAAGATCAACCCTTGAAGAATTGGGAAATGGCAAATTTGGTCCTTGTGCTTAATTTATACCAAACCGATCCAAAACAAATTATTAACCCAAAACCTGACAAACCTTCTTCCACACTCAACCCCAATTTTCCCTCCTCACCAGTCACCCTCACCCACTCTTTCCCTATTTCCCATGGCTGCAAAGTTGGACTTTTCACGTTTCCCACTCACTGAAGAAAGAGTAGAAGCATGCTGTCTTGTCTCACGGAGTAAACACAAGATTGAAGACCCTAGTATAAATAAGCTTGTAGCCATAATTGGCGCAGTTAGTAGTTAGTTTTTTTTAGTTTTAATTTAGTTTTTAGTTTTAGGCTAGAAAATCTAAGTTCTAGTACCATTTTAGCTTACTGTCATTTAATTTTTATGTAATTTTCACTTTCCAGTTAATGCAATTTAAATTTCAGTTTCTTTTAGTCCATTGCAGTTTATGGTTTTTGTTTCATGTTCTCAAATCCTGTCTTTTGATTGTTAAAAAAGGGTTACTTAGTTGTCGAATTCATTTTGAGTTTCTATGCAAATCAGTTTTCTAAAGTCTCAAACAAGTTTTTTTGAAATCTGTCTCGTATGGTTCTGTCCCAAAAGGGGTGTTAGGATCAACATTTTTTTGGGTCAGAAATTCATGTTCGACCCATGTTAGGTCAAAAGTTAGTTTTAGTTTAAGTGTTGATGAAGTTAAATGTGTATTTCAATTAGTTCTTAGTAGCTAACAAAATATTTAGAGTAGCTTTTTTTTATCAACTCTGTAACAGTCCCTTTAGCTGTCCCCATGACAGCTTTTGCAACTCACTTTTATTAGCTTGTTTCAGTTTCATATTAGTTTAAATCTAGTTTTAGGAATCCTTCATGTATGAACTTATGCAGCCTTGACTTATTTTTGGTTTTAGAATTATGATAGCAGCTTATTTATGCCTTTGAATCCTGCCTCTTTGTTCCCCTGCTACATCATTTCGGTGCCCAAACATCATTCGCTCCACAGTGACTGCTGACCGTCTTTGCAACAATGATCATGTCTCATTTTTTAGAGCTTATCGGGTTTCCTTTTTCTTATTTACCATTCCTAGGTTATAATTAGTGTATTAGATTAGTTTAATCACATTCAAGCTTTCATTGTGCTTATTGGCTGTCGTTGCTTATTTTCCTCTTATCTAGTTTAAGATCCCCCTAGTTTAGTTCTTGATACCAACTGCTTTCCCTTTTGTTTCGGCTCTTTCTTAGCTTATCATTGAATGTATTAGCTTAATTGTTATTAAAGTTTGCTTGTTTACTACTTTTCTTGTTTGCCTTGTGCTTGAAACATGTAAAGGGGTGTTTGGATGTGTTTTTAATGTATTGTAGTTTGATTTTATAGTACTTATTTGCTCATCTCAGCCCCCTTAGTTCTATTCAGCCAAACGCCCTTTAGAAGTGTTTTCTTATCGATTTTCCTTCCTTTTTTTTTCCTATCGTAATATCGGTTTAGCGGTTTTAGTTTTGTGTAAAAGTGTTATTTTGTTCTCATTCTCAAGTGGCAAGAATAGACAAGAGAAAAAAAATTGCCAAAAGGCAAGAGGTGGGATTCGAACCCAAGACCTCTGTCCGACATTGCACGACCACAACAACACACGTACCAAACCATCGCCCTTGCGTCAAAGTGTCAAGTCGGTTTTGCCAAACTTTGTGGAATTTTCACAGATTCGTTATAAGTCCATTTGAGTGAAATTTGGGATACAAGATCTTTGGTTGGTGATCTACAGACTAGGTATTTTTAGTTTATTTTGTGATTTTTCTAGATAGCTTAATATAGTGCTTAAAGTAGGGCCTTAGAGTAGTTTGGCATATAGTTATTAAAATCAGTCATGAGTTTTTTTTCTCGTAGCTTGTGCTTTTACTTCCCAATCAGTTGCATTAGCTCATTTTAGGTTAGATTTAGGCTTTAGTAGCTTATGGTAGCTTATAGTTAGCTTTTAGCTTATTTCAAGTGCTTATTTAAACCGCTTATTTGCCCAATTCAACATATTAGTGGGCTTATTTAACTTTTATATTTTTCCTGGCTTAGAATAATATTTTAGATTTTCTGTAAAGTCTCATAGTTTTTACTTGTTCATTTGTTATTTTTCTTAATTTTAATTAGTTTAAATTAGTTTTAATTAATAATAATTATTTAAAAGTCAAAAAATATATTTTCAGTTTTAAAATAACTTTTATAATATTTTAGATTTTTCTAAGTCATAATTTCACTTTTCTAGCTTTATTTCATATTTTCTTATATTTTAGGGTATTATTAAATAGTTAAAAATAGTTTTAATTAATAATAATTAAATAAATAGTCATAAAAATAATTTTATTTTTCCAATAATTTTCTTGCATCATTAGGATTGTAAAATATATTTTCCATGTCCGTAGGTATTTTACTTCTTTATTTTTACGTTTTATTTAAATGCGTTACGTAATTTTATTTAAACGTACGTTTTAGGTTTTAAACGTTAATCGATTTTAAATATAGAATTAAAATGACTTCAAAGTCTTGATTAGATTTAATTTCCTTAGTGTAATCAATCATACCCCTTTCCTGTTCAATATCACCCGATCACAGATTCGTTGCATTACAGTTTTCACACCTCGTTGGGACTTAACGACCCGGGGAAACACTATACTCCTCTGGACTTAATTGCATTTTGTTACGAGTGTTTGACTTTATGGTTGACCATTCACAAGTGGTTGACTAATAAAAGATAGACCGTTGGAGCGGACCAAATTTTGGCGCATTGCTGGGAGGTGTCAGACTACTCTACAATTTGAAGCATCGGTGTTGTTGAATATACATCCATTGTATATTTACCATCCTTGTTCATATTTTCTTATTATTATCATATAAAACAAAGCGGTTCCGAAAACATTTTAAAATCGGTTTTCAACAAACACAAAAACCCAAAAGATTTTCTTTCTTATATTTACAAAATGTTTATCCAAAATCCAAAAATATCCATCTTTACCCTCTCACATCTTTGATTCTTCATCCCAACCCTCTCGAAACCCTTTGATTCTTTCCTATGTCGTATCCACACCATTTTGGTTGTCAATGGTGTGGTGGCCCTCATAATGATGATAATTGTCTCGGTTTAGCATGGTAGAGTCGGGAAATGGGTGCATCTATAACCAAGATCCCTATTCTTACCATGACACGACTAATTTATTTCATCGACTACCACATCATGAGATTCGAGACATACTTGTGTGAATTTTGTGGAGGTCCTTACCAAGGATTTGAGTGTCGACCGAGACACGTTTTCTATGAACAAGTCTCGATAACACTCGAACTTTGGAAATGATCAATATCCATGTTATTCACCAAATCGGTCCACAACAATCATTTTGTTGTGAGAACTGGAGGTCCTCATTTCACTCTCATTGTCAAACAGGAATCCATTTCCTTGTAACAATTACGACTATCCATATCACGACCAACCTCCACGGTGCCAAATGACTCAAACTCCTCAAAGAAACCCAACAAGACACTTATCTAGAGCTTACGGAGTTAGTGAAAAGAACGAGGAGTTGAGTAAAACAAAGATTTCGAAATGCTCCCGTTTTTCTTGTGTATATTGTGGGGTCCTCATGATGATTATCAATGTCAACCTTCGGTTTTGACAAATCTCCACTCCCACAATGTCCCGTCATTCAAAATTCACCGAAATCCATGGAAGAATTGCTAGGCAAGAAGCGGTCGCTAAAATAAATTCCCAAATGCGTTTGAAAAATCTATGAGGAATCAATTGCAAAAGAAAAAGCGACGGATCTAGCTCTCAATTTCGTTTATTCTCGATGACGGTGATGATGAGGATACACTTGATATCCTTCAATTCTATAAAGATTCATCAAGTTCATCGGTTGATATCCCAACAGTTGAGATTCATTCTCAAACAATCGCTATCACACCAAGCTCCCACTCATTCTCTCGAACATGGGGACAAGCATCTTGACATTGTTCACGAAAAGGAATCGGACGAATTCATAAAGTCTAGTGTTGAGAACCTTATCCCAATCTCGAGAGAGTCACGGGGAACTTCGATCATATGTGTGATTCTCTTTCCCTCTTGAGTGTTCAAAGATCATTTTGAAACTTTCTCTGATCTTAGCGACGATTGTGCTTCCTATGGAAACATCGAGTATGTTGAGGCATCACTCCCACAGTCTGATCCTCTTCTTGAGGAGTTCACCGATGAACTCGCTCACATCAGTCCACTTTCATCAGAAAGTGACGATGGTCTCTTTGATTTCGAAGCCGATCTGGGAGAGCTTGAAAGTCTCCTTTATAATGATCGTTCACTCACTTCTCACCCTAACAGTCCAATAGAGAATGTTGATCACTTTGTTCCTGAAGCATTCAAAACAACTCTCACTAATCCTCTATTTGAATTCGACTCTGAATTCAATTTAATTTATGAGAATCCACTCTTTGATACTCAGATTGAGGATAGTGATGAGTCTGATGGAACAAGAATTCACGATTTACATCTTGTGATTGATTCTCTTCACGAGGAGTTCGCGGTGAACTCACTCATATCATATCTCCGCGGAGTATGATAACTTCCACTTTGATCATGACACACCGGGTTTGTCTTGATCACGTGAGCTTAAATGATGAGATTCATAATCTTGAAATTATGGATTCTCCTATGGATGAAGATGAGTTAGTCATGATTTTCATCATGACTTTCTTTCTTTCTTCACCTATCCGTGACTTCTTCTCTTCTTCACTCATTCGGGAGTGAAGATACCATCTTGACCCGGCATTTCCATGTACCATTTGTGAGCCAGTCTGTCTATGTATATCTCGTCGGTGTGGAACTTTCGCGTGCTTCAAATGTTTATACAAACATCTTGAATGAAAGTCCGATGGAGATTGTCTCTTCCACTTACTTCCCATGAACAAATTAATTCGGGGTCGAGTCAAGCTAGCGACTCGGTAATCAAAAAGTAGTTAAACATGGGTCTTCACCGTGTGTACCACCACAGTGTGGGGAGTTGCCCCATTGTTGTATATAAGTTTTCATCAAAAAAAAAAAAAAAAATGGCCGTAGTATTTCCTTTTACGTTCTATGTTTCGGCATAACAATAGGTACTTTGAATATTGAGGGCAATATTCATTTCTAGTGTGGGGAATTCTCACGAATTTTATCATGTAATTATACCACCCAATTCCCTATTTTTGGCCAAAATTTTTTTGGAGTAAGTGTTTTGCACTTACTCGACTTCTGATTATCGATCCGCCATGTCTAATAAACAAAAGGATTGGCTAATCCAGAGCAAAAGGCTCTTGGTAAAGATATCTCAAATCCGTTGACGACTTGCAATTTGCCCAAAATTGTATGGTGTTCATTTCACCATATCTTTAATTAGTGAAGAGTTGGCTAGCCCGCAAGTTTATGGCTTGTGGTAAAGGCAGTTGGAAAGCCATAATTGGTAATTAGCTCACCAAAGATATTTTATCTAAGAGTTGGCTAGTCCAGAAGCAAACGGCTTCTGGTAAAGACAAATCAAATCCGTTGGAAGCTGGTGATTTGCTCAAAATCATATGGTTATCAGTTTACCATAGTTCTTACTTGAACAGAAACATTTGGCTACTCCAGAAGTGATGGCTTTTGGTAAAGAAATTCAAATCCATTAAGTTTTCTCAAAAGATTGCTAGGGACTAGCAATAGTTTAGTGTGGGGGATTGATGAGTGTCTAAATACTCATCATTTTATTCCCATTTAAACTGCAAAAACATTTAAAAACACTCAGAAATGCTTCAAAATACAGAAAATATCCATGGATTATGTTTTTATCTGTTTCATGTGCAAAATGATTGAAAAAGTTGAAAACGAATAAAGTTTGCATAATTAGCAAGTTCACCCTCAAGTTTGAAATTGGCGAAATAGTCCTTGGAAATGAAAAAAAATAGAGAATACTTAATTTGGTCCTTGTACTATTGAAGATTTGCAAGATTGGTCCATGTGATAAATTTCGGAAGTTGGTAAGATCAACCCTTGAAGAATTGGGAAATGGCAAATTTGGTCCTTGTGCTTAATTTATACCAAACCGATCCAAAACAAATTATTAACCCAAAACCTGACAAACCCTCTTCCACACTCAACCCCAATTTTCCCTCCTCACCAGTCACCCTCACCCACTCTTTCCCTATTTCCCATGGCTGCAAAGTTGGACTTTTCACGTTTCCCACTCACTGAAGAAAGAGCAGAAGCATGCTGTCTTGTCTCATGGAGTAAACACAAGATTGAAGACCCTAGTATAAATAAGCTTGTAGCCATAATTGGCTAGATTAGTAGTTAGTTTTTTTTAGTTTTAATTTAGTTTTTAGTTTTAGGCTAGAAAATCTAAGTTCTAGTACCATTTTAGCTTACTGTCATTTAATTTTTATGTAATTTTCACTTTCCAGTTAATGCAATTTAAATTTCAGTTTCTTTTAGTCCATTGCAGTTTATGGTTTTTGTTTCATGTTCTCAAATCCTGTCTTTTGATTGTTAAAAAAGGGTTACTTAGTTGTCGAATTCATTTTGAGTTTCTGTGCAAATCAGTTTTCTAAAGTCTCAAACAAGTTTTTTTGAAATCTGTCTCGTATGGTTCTGCCCCAAAAGGGGTTTTAGGATCAACATTTGTTTGGGTCAGAAATTCATGTTCGACCCATGTTAGGTCAAAAGTTAGTTTTAGTTAAGTGTTGATGAAGTTAAATGTGTATTTCAATTAGTTCTTAGTAGCTAACAAAATATTTAGAGTAGCTTTTTTTTTATCAACTCTGTAACAGTCCCTTTAGCTGTCCCCATGACAGCTTTTGCAACTCACTTTTATTAGCTTGTTTCAGTTTCATATTAGTTTAAATCTAGTTTTAGGAATCCTTCATGTATGAACTTATGCAGCCTTGACTTATTTTTGGTTTTAGAATTATGATAGCAGCTTATTTATGCCTTTGAATCCTGCCTCTTTGTTCCCCTGCTCATCATTTCGGTGCCCAAACATCGCCTACGCTCCACAAGACTGCAGTACCGTCTTTGCAATGAGATCATGTCTCATTTTTTTAGAGCTTATCAGGTTTCCTTTTTTCTTATTTACCATTCCTAGGTGATAATTAGTGTATTAGATTAGTTTAATCACATTCAAGCTTTCATTGTGCTTATTGGTTGTCGTTGCTTATTTTCCTCTTATCTAGTTTAAGATCCCCCTAGTTTAGTTCTTGATACCAACTGCTTTCCCTTTTGTTTCAGCTCTTTCTTAGCTTATCATTGAATGTATTAGCTTAATTGTTATTAAAGTTTGCTTGTTTACTACTTTTCTTGTTTGCCTTGTGCTTGAAACATGTAAAGGGGTGTTTGGATGTGTTTTTAATGTATTGTAGTTTGCTTTTATAGTACTTATTTGCTCATCTCAGCCCCCTTAGTTCTTTTCAGCCAAACGCCCCTTTAGAAGTGTTTTCAGAATCTGATTTTCCTTCCTGTTTTTTTTCCTATGCGTAATATCAGTTTAGCGGTTTTAGTTTTTGTGTAAAAGTGTTATTTTGTTCTCATTCTCAAGTGGCAAGAATAGACAAGAGAAAAAAATAAATTGCCAAAAAGGCAGGAGGTGGGATTCGAACCCAAGACCTCCTGTCCAGCATTGCACGACCACAACAACACACAGCCAAACCATCTGCCCTTGCGTCAAAGTGTCAAGTCAGTTTTTTGCCAAACTTTGTGGAATTTTCACAGATTCGTTATAAGTCCATTTGAGCTGAAATTTGGGATACAAGATCTTTGGTTGGTGATCTACAGCTAGGTATTTTTAGTTTATTTTTGTGATTTTTCTAGATAGCTTAATATAGTGCTTAAAGTAGGGCCTTAGAGTAGTTTGGCATATAGTTATTAAAATCTGTCATGAGTTTTTTTTCTCGTAGCTTGTGCTTTTTACTTCCCAATCAGTTGCATTAGCTCATTTTAGGTTAGATTTAGGCTTTAGTAGCTTATGGTAGCTTATAGTTAGCTTTTAGCTTATTTCAAGTGCTTATTTAAACCGCTTATTTGCCCAATTCAAGATATTAGTGGGCTTATTTAACTTTTATATTTTTCCCGGGCTTAGAATAATATTTTAGATTTTCTGTAAAGTCTCATAGTTTTCTTGTTCATTTGTTATTTTTCTTAATTTTAATTAGTTTAAATTAGTTTTTAATTAATAATAATTATTTAAAAAGTCAAAAAAATATATTTTCAGTTTTAAAATAACTTTTATAATATTTTAGATTTTTCTAAGTCATAATTTCACTTTTCTAGCTTTATTTCATATTTTCTTATATTTTAGGGTATTATTAAATAGTTAAAAATAGTTTTTAATTAATAATAATTAAATAAATAGTCATAAAAATAATTTTATTTTTCCAATAATTTTCTTGCATCATTAGGATTGTAAAAATATATTTTCCATGTCCGTAGGTATTTTACTTCTTTATTTTTACGTTTTATTTCGTACGTTACGTAATTTTATTTAAACGTACGTTTTAGGTTTTAAACGTTAATCGATTTTAAATATAGAATTAAAATGACTTCAAAGTCTTGATTAGATTTAATTTCCTTAGTGTAATCAATCATACCCCTTTCCTGTTCAATATCACCCGATCACAGATTCGTTGCATTACAGTTTTCACACCTCGTTGGGACTTAACGACCCGGGGAAACACTATACTCCTCTGGACTTAATTGCATTTTGTTCTGAGCTGTTTGACTTTTATGGTTGACCATTCACAAGTGGTTGACTAATAAAAGATAGACCGTTTGGAGCGGACCAATGGCCTATGCTTCGTATTCATCTGGTTTTGATTTAGAGGTATCTAATGAATCTAGTTGTTTATATAAATCTTGTTTAGATACTGTAGAAGAAATCAAGGCTAGGAATGAAAGTTTAAAAGATGAAGTTGAGAAACTGAAATTAGATAACTTAGGTTATAAAGTTGGTCTAAAATCAGTTGAGCAAAAGCTTGAATTTCTTAAACAGAATGAGCTAGAGTATGTTGATAAAATAGCTATCCTAGAAGGTCATATCTTTTTGAAAAACAGTAAGATTAATGTGCTCAATCAAAAACTAGAAGAGGCTAAACTCGAAAAAGATGTAGCTTTGGCTGAAAAAGAAAAACATATAGTTAGAGTTGAGAAACAACAATATGCATCTGATCTTGTGCAAAAGTCTATTGAGAGTCACTTAATGAGGAAAGACAATGGATTAGGATATAATGAAGTAGATCATCCACTTAATCGTACTTTTGTTGCTCCTAAGAAAGAAATTTCATTCATAAGTGAAAGCAAACCTGTAGGTGAGTCTAGTGAGGTTAATAATGACACACCTAAGGTAGAAAGGAAGTCTTCTGATGCTCCAACCATTGTAGATTAGACATCAGATAGGGAAGATGAACATGTTGAGTCAACACCTAAGATTATAATGGAAGAAATTCCTAGAACAGTTGAATCAAAAGTTAAACATGTTAGGTTTGTGAAACTTGTGTTAGGTGAAAGAATCTCTAGGAAAGTAGTTGAATATAATGAGGAACCTAGAGAGATACCTAAAAGGTATAATAATAGGCCAAGAGGTAACCAAAGAAACTGGAGCAACCTAATATCACATAAGTTAGGTGGTAATTTTAAATTGGTTAATAAGGCTTGTTATAAATGTGGTAGTTTTGAGCATTTATAGGAAAAATGTTTTTACTATCAAAAATCTAATGGGAACCAACATAGCAGGGTAAATCGCAAAAGGTTTTCAAAAAGAACTCACCCTCATGATAACAAGAACATGGTTCCAAGGGCAGTATTGAAGAGATATGGTGTTACTAGGTCAATTACTAATGTTCTTCCAAATGATAAAAGGTCTTTTCAAAAGGATACAAATGTTTTTACTACTAAGGCAAAAGCAGTTTCTACAGCTGAGCCAAAAGTGATTACTACACTATTTTGGGCAATCATTTTTATGCTAGCTTGCTGGGTTTGGAAACCAAAAATAAGAGTTTTAGATTATTTTTTCAGAAACGGCAGTGCATCGATGGACTTAAAGAGATTTGACTATGTTGATGCACAAGGCGGACCCAAGTAAGTAATGGCTTGGGTCCCTAAGAGAAACTAATTCTCTTCTTTTATGTGCAGGGCAACTTACAGGTGAAGCTAAAGAACAAAGTTATTTTTGACAGTGGTTGCTCTGGACATATGACTAGTGACATGTCTAATCTTGAAGATTTTGAAGCAATTGATGGTGGATATGTTTCATTTGGGAATGATCCTAAAGGAGGAAAGATTGTGAAGAGGTACAATAAGAACAGGAAATTTGGATTTTGAAAAAGTGTATCTTGTAAATGGGCTTAAGTTCAACCTCTTTAGTGTCTCTCAAATGTGTGACAAAAAGAACAATGTCCTTTTTACCAACACTGAATGTATTGTCTTATCTCCTGATTTTAAGATGACTGATGATAAATTTGTGCTTCTTAGAATCCCGAAAACAGACAACATATACAGTGTTGACATAAAGAACATTGTTCCCAAAAGAGATTTAACTTGCTTATTTGCAAAAGCCATTGTTGATGAATCCAAACTTTGGCATAGGAGACTTGGTCATCTAAATTTCAAAACTATTAGTAAATTGTTTAAGGGAAATCGCGTAAGAGGTTTACCTTCAAAAGTTGTTGAAAATCCTGAATCCTGTGTTGCCTGTCAGATGGGAAAACAACACAAAGCTTCTTGTAAGTCCAAAGTTGTGAACACTATTTCTGAGCCCTTATATATGTTGCATATGGATCTTTTTGGACTAACATTTGTGAAAAGTTTGAATAAGAAGATATATTTCCTAGTTGTCACTGATGACTATAGTAGGTTTACTTGGGTTTTCTTTCTAGGATCTAAGGATAAAACAACAGAAATCCTTAAGGCTTTCATAACAAGATTAGAAAACGTAGTTAATCTCAAAGTTAAGATAATAAGATGTGACAATAGAACTGAGTTTAAGAACAAAGTAATGAATCAGTTTTGTGTGGGAAAAGGTATTATGAGATAGTTTAGTGTAGCTAGAACTCCTCAACAAAATGGTGTTTCTGAGAGGAGGAATATGACACTTATTGAGGCTGCTAGGTTTATGTTGTTTGAATCAAAATTACCCACTACTTTTTGGGCTGAAGCAGTTAATACTACTTGCTTTGTGCAAAATAGGAGTAAAGTAGTTAAGCCTCATAACAAGACCCCTTATGAACTTTTACATGGTAGAAAGGCTATGATAAATTTCTTAAAACCATTTGGGTGTCCTGTTACTATCTTAAATACCATTGACCACCTAGGTAAGTTCAATGAGAAGGCAGAAAAAGGTTTCTTTGTTGGATATTCCACTAATAGCAAAGCTTTTACGGTGTTCAACAGTAGAACTAGGCATGTGGAAGAGAACTTGTTAGCCGTAACATTTTTATTAGAAGTGATGGTCATTCATATTTAGGAACTTTGTAACGTGTGTTAAATATAGTGATAGAATAGTCAACGGGCTCGTGGATTGGGCTAAGCTAAATGGCTAAAAGCTATGTTAAGCTAACCTTGTATAAGTTGTCATCCAATCCAAGCCCAAGCCCAAGCCCAAGCCCATGGGGCGTTTTATCTTGTAGTATAAATACCCCTCAAATGTGTCATTTGAGGGGTGTGCTTGAAAGTGTGTGTGTGTGTGTTTTCCTTTGATATTAAAGTTCTTCTTTTCATCTTTCTCTACACATACACGAGTAACATCATCAAGTCATCATCTTTCTTCTTTCTTTCTACGCATAACAGTTTGTTTTTCACGTGTTCTACGTATACGTGTGTTTGTGTTTGGTTCGTGTAACTTGTGTGATAAGTGGTATACGTGATAAGGTTGAGATATTTAAGGTCCTACAATTGGTATCAATCGCCTAACAATGGTTTAGGAGTGTTTTTGGTTGAAGTTTTTTGTGTAGTGTTACGCGTAGTTTTTCGTTCTCAAAGTTGTCACGCATAAAACTTTAATTTTTGCACTAAAATCTTCAAGATTCTTATGTTTTAAGGTTTTTATAGTGTTAATATTCTAGTTTTTGAAAAAAGATCGAAGCTTTACGTGTTTTTCTTCATTTTTAAACTCGTGAGTATTGGTTGTTCGTTTGTACGCATAAGCAGAAAAAGCACTTTGGGTGATAAAGGTCAAAACTTTCTTGGTATTTGAGTGTTTTGGAAGCTGTTTGTGCATAAGAAATCGTTTGGATAACTGGACATTTTTTACGCGTAAGAACAGAAAGTCAAAACCCTCGACTTACGCGTAAGAAAAAAGACAAAACCCTCATTCTACGCATAAGCATTTGGTAAAGAATCTTTGTGCAACAACGGTGACTCAGTGCTTCCCTCACTTGGATAAGTTTGTGGAACACTTTGACTTGTGAAATCTCACTAGCTTGGATAAGTTAGAGAGATACGATTCTTGTTTTACGCGTAAGAATTAATTATTACGCGTAAGGTTACTATTTTACGCCTAAGGTTCAAATCTTACGCCTAAGGAACAAAACTTACGCCTAAGTAACCATATCTTACGCCTAAGAACAAGTTTAAGAGTAAGATCTTAAGCAAGACTACAAACGGCTATAACTTTTGAACCGTAACTCCGTTTTCAGCGTTCTACCCATCAAAATGACCGTGAGAACTAAAGTTCATTCGGGTCACCTTTCAAGTCCTAAAAACGCTCCAAATAGAAGTTATCAAGGTTTTTAAGTTTTTTAGACCCAATTTTCACTACAACAACCGAGCTTAATCTTCATCAAACACAACTCCTTTATCGTTGAATCGATCCTACATCCACTTTATCATAACATACCCTCATCAATGGCAACTCAACAAGACATTCATGCAGCCGGTGCCGAAAACCGTCCTCCTATGTTGGAAAAAGGTGGTTATCTTCAATGGACAAGTCGTATGCTTCGTTACATCAAGACCAAACCTAATGGAAAATTGACGATTCAATCCATTATGAATGGACCCTTCAAGCCTCGACAAGTCCAAGACCCTGGAAATCCTGAAGCAACACCTCCCATCCCACCATCTTCTCGTGCTAAAAAAGAATCAGAATACACTGAAGAGGATCAGAAACAAGTCGAAGCAGATGACATGGCAATTCACATTGTCCAACGGGTTTACCAAGAGACGTCTTTTGCCTGTGTAGATAGTTGTGAAACTGCTTTCGATATGTGGGAACGTGTTAGACGGCTTTGTCATGGAACATAAATTGGTCAACAAGATACGGAGAACAAGCTACTAACTGCATGGGAGAAGTTTACATCTACTCCAGGAGAATCAATTGAATCCTACTATGGAAGGTTTTGCACTTTAATGAATGAGCTGATCAGAAATAAGTTGACACCCAGAACTATCGTGAGTAACATCAAGTTCCTGAACAATCTACCAGAAGAATGGGGACGATATGTCACTATTGTCAACCAAACAAAAGACTTACATCAAGTGAACTTTGATCAACTCAACGATTTTCTGAAACAAAACCAAACTGAAGTGAATGAAGTCAGGAAAGAAAGATTAGCAAAGAATCATGATCCATTGGCACTCATTGCAAAGACTCCAACTCCAGTGAACTCACAACAACAAGCTTCATCATCTTCCACTAACAACAACTTGCAGCAACACATTCCACAACCACAAGCTATTATCCCTCAACAACAATTCTATCTACAAGAACAACAAGTCATTCAACAACAACAGTCTCAACAATACCAAGAAAAAGGAATCACTGATCTTGAAATTGAATAAGAACAAGCTTTGTCAACTGCATTTGCTTTTTTGACTAAAGCATTCAGAGGTCGCTATTCCACACCAACTAACAACAACCAAAGGATTTCATCAAACACTCACAACAGGCAAATTGCACAGTCGGGTGTGAATATGGGTCATCAAGGACAAATGGTTGGAGTTATTGGGAATCAACAGGGATATGCTCTTGGATTTCACATGGGTAATCAGCGGTTCCGTGTCGGGTAATCAGTTGGGTCGAATGTTGGAAATCGATGAGTCGAATGTTGGGAATAGAGCGGTGGGTAATCGAATGGGAATGTTGCGACTCAATCATTGGGAATTATGGAAATCAATCGTGGTAATCGGGTTAAGTGCTACAACCTGTCAAGGAGTGGGTCACATGGCAAGGAACTGTCCCACTAAGCCGCAAAGAAGAATCTTGAGTATCTTGAAAGCTATCTTTGTTAGCACGAAGTCGAGCGAGGATGCGGTTGAGTCTTGAAGAAAATGATTTTTCGCTATTATGGATGATTTGGAAGACCTCGAGGAAATCAATGCAAGCCGCATCTTCATGGCAAATCTTGAGGAGACTAAGTACGAAACTAACTCGACGCACCTCCCATATAATGCCAATGCGATGTCGAGGTATCAATCATTGATCCATGCTATAACAATGTCATATTTGATGTGTTTACTCATGACGAACGAAGATTCGTGACATCCGCACCTACTTATGATACATACACGGTGATGCGCAAGAAACCGTCAAGTTCTCTCACGCAAGCGTAAGAAAACCTAAAACGACAAGCACGAAATCAATGAAGATCCGAGGAGTATAGTGTTTCCCGGTCGTTATGTCCCAAAGTGTGCAATGGATTATCAAGCGATATAGTGATCGCGAGATTTGAACTGAAAAGGAGATTGAGATAGATTATAACTACAGGAAAAAGCCAACAGATAAAAACGGCTTAAATGCAAGTTAAAGGAAATTAAAAAGATAAAATCTATTAAATAAACGCTATCACTATTTTTACAATGATGTTTTTATGATTTTATAAAACAAAATATCTTAAATAAACTATTTTAATTAAAACGTAAACTCAAATTACTTAAAAACGTGGCTTAAAATGAAAACGTACGTTACGTGTAAAAATAACGCTGGAGCGCAAGCAAAAACGTAAAATTAGTGAAGTAAAAGTCCTACGAATGTAAAAACAATTTTCTCACGTACTACATGACAAAAGAAAATTTTAGGAAAAAGCCGGGTATTTTTTCGACTTTTAAATTATTTATTATGATTTAAAAAACTAAATTAATCTAATTAAATGATAAAAAATACTAAAATTTATTGGAAAAATCTGAAAATTTTATAATAAATACCTTAAATGACATAGAATTAAAGAAAAATAAAAAAGGTGAGCATTGCTTGTGGAAATAAGCAATTAATAAGGTAAAAAAAAACGATTAAGCTAAAACTGCAATGTGTACTTCAAATATTAAATATGCCTAATTATAACACAAAAATTGAGTAGCAGAGATGGAAAGGTGGGGTTGCTGGTGTGGTCGTGGCTTAAGAGAGGTCACAGGTTCGAACCTGTCCTCTCTTTTTGGCTACTTATTATTTTTGAACTTTCTCTTGTTTTCTTCTTTTTTAACCAGTTAACACAAGAACAAACAAAGCTTTTTTAACAAATTGAAAACTTAGAAAAGCCTTGAAACAAACTGAAAACAGCTTATCAACAGAAGAAATGGCTAAGTAAATGGGGGCTGCTTGGTTTTGCTTTGCTGTCAAGGGACAATTAAGCTACTTCCAAGCTCCTAACAAGCTAGCTAGTGGAGAGAAATTAATCTAAATCACCTAACACTACTAAGGACTTGAAATAAGCGAACAAATGGGAAAAGAAGTCGCTAATAGGGTCCTCAAACCAAGACTCTTGTCAATGATCATGAGATGGTGCATTTGGGACGATGGGTAGTCCAAGGAAAATGAGCTATAACAAGCTAAGGAATAAGCTAAACGTAATGCAAACTAATCTAATCTATTGCAAAACCACCTAAGCACTTTAAATCAAGCAAATTAAATAAGCTTTTAAGCGCCAAAAAAAACAACCAGGACTGCTGTGATAAATAGAACCTTAAGGCAGTCTAGGGGCTGAATTGAGGCCATTTTTATGCTACAAATCAAGCTCAAAAATCCAAACTAAAGCATCATAGATTAATAACATACTACAAACTAATTGCATACACAAAATTAAGTCTTAATTCTAACTCTAACCAACCTAAAACTAAGCTTAAAAAGAGGCTACGGGTCACTTCATTATTACAGGATGTGAGAGGTTTTGATAGATTTTAAGTACTATTTAAGCTAAGCTAGACACATCCTAAGTGCAAATAAGCTAAATACATGTAGAGGTGGGTATGCTAGGATGTAAGAAAAGCAATTAGGAAAAGTTTCAGATAGGAAATAAGCTACCTAAGAAGCCAAACAATGACTATGGTCATTGTTTTACGAAAGGAGACGAAAAATGAAATGGGGTTTGTTTTTTCAAAACTTAACACAACTTGTTAAGTCAATTTTACTTCATTTGGAACAAGTTTAAAATCTTAAAACCACTTTGACTTGTAAAGTCAAAGTGGGTAAAAATGATTTTTGACCCAAACTTTAACTTAAACCAAACACCCCTTTAAGCATTGATTTGCAAAAATAAAAAGCTAACTACTAGATTATCATATATCATTGACCAAAATGAGATTACATGATCATGATACCACTATATAAACTCATTAAAACTAGTGGAGATCACAGTTGAACCTAAAACCATAAAATGCAAAAACTAACTTGAAACTTGAAAGTGAGAAACTTAACTAACCAATGTATCCAGCTATTGCAGGCCAAAACCAGACCCATTCCTACTCCGCCTAATCTATTCCAACCCCAAGTTAACCTCTTTAACAACAATATCCAGTTCCATACCCAATGTGAGCTCTGTTGACTTTTGTTGACTAAAATGGAAAATTGTTGGAAATCAGAATGAGAGCTTATGAAAAGCTTTAACAAGCTTAAACAAACTTGAGTGAGCTAAATATAAGCTATTAGAAGCTTTAACACCGGGTTTGCAAACTCAATTTTTCAACAAGAGACATGAATTTATGAAACTCAAATGAAACTTTAAATTAAGACGAAACTTGAATACAAACTCTTAATTAGCTTAAATCGATACATAGAAACCGATATTACATCATTTAAACTAGAACTAAAACACTTAGTTGAAAAACGACATTTAAAGAAAAAATTAAAACTAGCTACCCTTGAAACTGCTTCTTTTCTCCTTTTTTATAGCTTCAAAAGTTTTCTCTCTCCAACATAAGCATTTCCCACCTCCATTTTGGTCCATTGGATGAGTTTGAGTGAAGATTGACCATCGGATCATTTTGGCGGGAAAAAGGATATATGGCAGTTAAATTGAGTGTGGAGAGGTGGGGAGTAATAAATGATTCTTGGATGTAGTGTTTGGAGGGGACAAGGTGAGTGGATAGAGAGGAGATGGAGTGTTGCAGGTCTTTTGCGAAGCGGTGGGAGAAGACCCGTGACTGGTTTTGGCGCCAAGGGTATAGGTTTGACCTGGTGGTTTGACTGACCAGGCATTAGCACAAAAAGGGGGGGTTCATAATTCCAAATGACAGGGGTCCAAGGTGAAAGGGGGTCCAAAATAGGTTTAATGGCTTAATAATTTGAGGGACCAAATGTGTCAATTCTGAAACTTCAAGTACCTAGGCTGCCAATTCTGAAAAGTTTCTCCAAGGACTAAAACTGACAATCTCAGAAAGTATAAGGACCAATCTTGCCATTTTGCCATTTTCCAGGGGCCATTTCTGCCAAATTTCAAACTTGGAGGACCATTTTTGTAATTTTCTCAAACTTTTGATATTTTTCACCAAAGGACTAAATTTGACAAGTTATGATATTAAAAGGACCTTTGGTGACTTTACTTTTGAAATTTTGTGCTCGTGGACCTGCTTTTGACAACTTTTGAAACTTGGGGATCAAACGCAATTTTGCAAATTTGATATGTTTTTCATCGATTTTGATATTTTTGTATTTAAAACACATAAAACACTGATTTGTGATATTTTGATCATTTTGATGTGTTTCTGAGTGTTTTCAGATGATTTTGCAGTTTATTTTGTACAAAAATGATGAGTATTTAGACACTCATCACCTGGACAATCCGAGTTGTAGCAATACTAACTCTGAAACTCCAGAGGTGGATCCTAGTGGAGGCTGTGTGGCACAAAATACTGAGACTGATGAGGAAACACGTGCTTACTTTGAATCATTAATCAATAACTTTGAGAAAGTTAAAAAGGTCAATCGCGATGTTAAGGCCGCGAATGCTAAATTGACCACTGAGCTTGAGAGTTACAGGGAGAACACAAAAGCTTTTGAATTTCACAAAAACAAAGAGTCATAATTAGAAACTGTTATCAAATTCCGTTTTAAAAGAACAACAATTGCAAATCAAGTATAACACACTTGATGTGAATTTGAACTTGAAAATAAAATCTTTAAAAAACGAAATTTCTGATCTAAATGACCAACTTTCTAAACAAAAAACAATGTTTTCTGATCTTGAAAAAGAGAAGAAACAGTTGATTACTGATTTTTCAAAACGAGAAGATTCTCTCCTTGATGAAATTCTTGATAAAGATGATAAAATCAAAAAATTGGAAAATTTACTTGTTACAACGGGTCATTCAGCTAAATCAACCAAAATGCTGATTAATCAAACAAATTGCATACTTTCATACAACACAAAAATGGCTCTTGGTAACAAACCTCCTTGTTTCCTCAAGAAAGCTCGGAAAAGATGAATGTTTTGAACAATGGAAATGCTTTGCATGAACCCATAATTGCTCATGATTCTCTTGAAACGTTAGAACTATCTGAGGAGAGTAGATAAAAAATGAAACAAAAAAATCTGGAAATCAAACCAATTGATTATAACAAATGGAACAAAATTAATGGAATTACTTTTGTTAATCAAAAAGAAAAGTCAAAATTTTCCATCACACCAAGTATTTCAAACAAAGAGTCAACACATGTTTCAAAACAAGTTTCAAAACCAGTTGTTGTCCCAAAATCTCTTTCGAACATTGAATAAATGTCTTCAAACAATCCTTTTAACACAAGTGATGCGAGAAGTATTTTAGACAATGTGAAAACTCGAATTGCGGATCTTCAAGAGACTGTTAAAACTAAAACCAACATTACAACAAACATCTGGTTTAATAGTTTTGATAATGAAAATAAAAGTTTTTGAAATCGAAATTGTCCCTCACCGAATAACATCAACTCAAGGGTAATTCATTTTGAACAAGCATTTTTGAAAGAAACATTAACTTTGTCAAGGACCATAAATCCTCGGTAAAGCTAGCTAATGACCGTGTTGAACACATCAAAGTTTTGGAAAATTTAAATGATTCTCTTCAAGATGTTCGACTCATCGATATTATGTCTATTATTTTACTAACATATTCGTTGAAGATCATGAAAGACTCCATCGAGACCTCCGAAATTGTCTCAAAATATGAAAAAGCTCTTGAAAAACTTGAAAAGAAAATGTCTCATATTTTAAACAACTTGATCGAAAAACCGAGGAATGCAAGTATGAAAAATTGTCGATGAGCGTGCCTACAATGACATGAAAGCAAAAATGATCTTTCGAGGGCTCATTTGGATTGTCAAAAGGAAAGGCGGTGGATACTAAGATTACAAAACCATTGACCGAGGAGAAAGCAAATGTTCCCAAACGGTTTTCAAACCAAAATGTCATTTCTCTGCCTCCTCCAAAAATCAATGAGAAAAATGATTTATCTAAACCAGTCACTCCACCTGCCTTGCCTAAACAAAATGTTGAAAAAGGAAAAGCGGTTATCGAGAAACCAAAAGTTTTAGCACCTGGCCTTTTTAAGATGAGTATCACTAATGCGTCTGCCTCCACATCTAAAACATATGGAACAAACGACATAAGTTTAGATAAGCACTCCAAAGAGACTAGGAAAGCCGAAACCACTTCTCTTGATAAAAATGTGAATCCTAATGCGTGTGCCTTACTTTCTACAGGACTAGAAAGCACCTCTAGGAGCAGCAGACTAAAGCCTAAGAGCAATACAAGGAACAATAGAGTCTCGCATGCCTCTAAGAGTAGTAGCTTGAATAAAGAGATAAAGTAGAAGAACACCCTAGGAATTTACCGCTTTATAATAAGAAATACATTTCATCTGAATGTAATGAACCTATGAAACTTGCTAAGTCTAATGAATGTGTTGAATCTGTTTGTTTAACTTGCAAGAAATCTTTAACTAATGTTCAAGATGATTTTGTTTCTAAGAATATGATTGATAAGCCTGTTCAGAAGAACTTCCCAAAAAGAACTTATGCTAAACGAATAGGAAGACTAGTGGCAAGACTTAGGCTTTACACTACTGATAAGAAGCATAGTGTTTACTTTAAGGATGACAGTTGGAAACCCACGGGTAGAATTTTCACACTCCAGAATGGTACATTGAGTGACAAACCAGAATACCCTGTCGAAAAATTCTTTGAGTGTGATCAGGATTTTACCTCTAACCCAAAGGAACCAAAATCAAAACGGTTTCCAAAATCTTCTTCTTCTGTAATTGGCAGGTTATCGAAATATGTCTTTGGATCGTCGACTCGAGTTGCTCCAAGCACATGACCGGAATCAAGTCACGATCAATTTCGTCTCGAAATTCATGGGAACCGTGACGTTTTAGAAATGATCATGTAGCACTATCATGGGTTATGGAGATCTACCTTTTGGAAATTATTTGATCACTCGGGTTTACTATGTCGAAGGGTTGGGACACAATTTGTTTTCGGTCGGGCCGTTACGTGATGCGATTTAGAGGTTGCTTTTAGGAAAAATTCTTGCTTCGTTAGAAACTTGGATGGCACTGATCTCTTAACTGGAAATCGTGATACAAACTTGTATGCTATCGACATTAACCAAATGGCCTCTTCATCACCAATATGTCTTATGACACGAGCATCTGGAACAAAGTCCTGGTTGTGGCACAGACGATTATCCCATCTCAATTTCGACACCATCAACAAACTGGCCAAAGACGACATCGTCAACGGACTTCCAAAGTTCAAATACACCAAGGATCACTTATGTCCATCATGCGAACAAGGAAAAAGCAAAAGAGCATCATATAAACCCAAATCCATACCTAGTTCGGAAGCAAAGTTGCATATGTTGCACATGGACTTATGTGGCCCAATAAGAGTTGAAAGCATAAATGGGAAAAAGTATATTCTTGTTATCGTCGATGATTATTCAAGATATACATGGGTTAGGTTTCTGAGATCAAAAGACGAAGCACCGTGCATCATCATCACCTTTACAAGCGTATTCAAGTACTTCTTCAAACTCCGATGGGGTTGTAAGAAGCACAACGGCACATAATTCACAAATCGGGAGTTAAGAGCTTATTTTGAAGATGTTGGAATAACTCATCAGACATCAGTTGTTAGAACTCCACAGCAGAATGGGGTAGTTGAAAGAAGAAATCGTACTCTTGTGGAAGTGCACCGTTATTTCTATAGGCTGATGTTGTTGCCACTGCTTGTTTCACTCAGAACCGATCACTAATCCATCCAAGATTTAATAAAACCCTGATAACGCTACACGCGTCGTTCGGGGTCAAGGAAACTTCCTTTTCTTCGAGCAAGTTTTATAACACCCTAGGCAGTGAACCTAATCGTTGTAGTGTAGTAATTAGGGTAAGCCACGGGTATTGATATCGTTCTCTAGGGGAATAGGAATGCTAGTAAGGAGTTACTACGCTAAGGTTAAGGTTGAGGAAGATTATTTTTTATTCTTTTTATATTTTATGAAAATGGAAAGGTACGAATCTCGGGTATTGGATTTGGGGGGTTGGTATTTCTACCAATTACTCTACTATTATCTAATTATCTAAACTAAGGTTGTGGGAGTCTATGTCTAATTAATGTGTGCTCGTATGATAGTTTAAAGATGTGTTTACTTAGTTTGTATTACTCCTTAATTATCTCCTATTGATGGTTGAGTGTCACGCCTTATTCCTAGTTGCGTTGTGTGTCTAAAGTTGTAGGGTATGCTTTCTCCCTAACTCTTTGAAGTTACCAAAGGGTCTTGTCTACAAACCCACTAGGGATTATAAACTCCTACTCTAAGGCGCTCTTTGGATGGTTTAGCCTACAACTACTCGTAATTATACTCTAAGGTTCACAAAGATGAATCAAGCATTAAGTACACAATAATGATCTATCGCATTACTAGATCATTAGTCAACTAAGATAAGAAACAACCAATCAATATTCAATAATTAAGTTTCATACTTCCTAAGCAAACACACAAATAAATTAGCGGGACATGGAGAACATGCAAGCATACACACAAATAATCAAAGACATAATTGAATTAATGAAGCAAAGACTTATCTTGGTGTAAGATAGGGTTTAAAACCCTAAAATACTGTACAAGACACCTTATGTTCGGTTTTAGGTTTTACTCCAAAGACTCTCCACACAAAGACCGAAAAATTCGGATTCTATATATAAGATTACAATTGCGACGGCGTCACCTTATGTTTAGTGACGCCGTCGTGTCGCCGCCATTAGGGTTTCGTCTTGGCCACGTTAACCTTGCGACGGCGTCACCTTATGTCCGTGACGCCGTCCTCTTCACTTCGGCGTCGTCTGGATTGCATCTAGGCCGTCCGAGTAGCGACGGCCTACTCTTCCACAACTAGACGCCGCCTCTTGAAAATACGAGTTTTGTGTTCGGATCGTCACAATAATTTTGGGACGGCGTCGCCAATAGCACCGACGCCGCCGCCTTCTACTTTCAAAGAATCGTGAGTGTCTCGATTTTGACTTTGGCCATTTTCTTCATATATTCGCCTTTTCGTCCAAATAAGTGCCATTCCAAAGATTTTGCCTTCACGAGACCTAAAAGTGAAAAGGAACGATATTAAGCAATAACGGATACAAAAGTGATCAAATAAGGACTTAAACGACCCTCAAAATGGTACCTTTTAAAACCTTATCAAATATCCCTACACTTGTTATTTGCTTGTCCTCAAGCAAATGTGCTTTTAGCCAATTAATTTATAAGTTAGAGGTCATGAAGCATTAATTCAAAACGGTCCACAACACATATAAGCCCCAAGAAAGTCATAACAAGCACGGAATTACATACTAGCACCTCACATGGGGTGTTTGGATACTCACATCTCTCTCGGTGTATATATGAAATATAACAATATAGGAAATGGAAGATAAACACTCATTAACCGGTCCTAGTACATAGATTACCATAGGCTTGAGAATAGATCAAACCTCCATCGCTTTGGCATAAGCACCTAGGAAAGACTATCAAAGAGGTCTTTAAAGGGTTGTAACGTTAGGCTTACGGTAGGGAAATAAGGGTTTGGTGGGATAGGCTATTTAGTGGTGGCAAGTCAAAAATCTTTATGTTAACTGCATATGAAGAATGGCGTTGCTAAGCCAAGACTCGACACTCTAAACTCTAGATAACTGAAATAAGCAAACATAAATTTAAAGGATAGATGTAGGATGGTAGCCCATATGTTTTTTTTTTTTTTTTTTTTTTTTTTTTTTTTTTTTCACTCTATTTTTTTCTTTTCTTTTTCTATTTTTTTTTTTTTTTTTTTTTTTTCATACACTTTTACTCTACCATCCTCTATGATAACATCAAAATACTAGGGATTTACAGCATATCCCTACAATTGAGTTTTATTACTCTAACACTAATTTGACCCGAATTGAAAAGATCAAAACACTTGGGGTACATTATTACGCAAACAAAGGGAATTTGAATTTAACGCTCCCTTCCGTCATTTCATAAACTTTAACTTTTCCCATGAATCACAATCATCCCAAAATCGTATACAAAGGATATGACTCGACTTAGCAACTTATGCAAGCAACTAGATAATTGAACTAAGGGTTTAGGGTGATAACAAATATTTGCACTAAAAGTGAGTGCATAAGGGGTAGGCTAAGGCGATTTGGGTGTATATTTGGGGTGGGGTGTAAACAATGCTTTCATTGATATTCGGAAAAACCGAAACATCACGAGAACCGCGAAAAGGATAGGCTCGAGGGTTAACTAGGGTATCATGTACTAAAAATGAGTACAACGCAAAGGGTGTGGGGAATTACTCAACCAAGTGGAAGAAGTAATTATATTACGGTATCAAACAAGGGTTATCCTAATGCCTCTTATCATTTAGTTATTCCTAACTACACAAGTGTAGCCTCACTTGCGATCTCGGAATGCTTCACAAAACAAGTTCTAGAATCTAATATACTACCGGTTCACACTCTAAGCATTAAAGATGAATGCTTTAATTCCTACTAATCTAAGGGCGATCCTCACATTTTGGTGGAATTTGGGTGGTAAGGGTTTTTGTGCTAGTCATGCAACTTCCTATCCATGAGACGCTTTTGTTAAGACTAATGGCCCACTCTTATATGTCATAAAAAAAATTAAATTTGGTGCCAAAATTACCCTAACCGACATTTTCTCATGGTTTATTACGCAAATGCAATTGGACAAAGCAAATAATCAAGGATAAGCATAGTTTCAAAGTTCCGCTTTATTTTCCCTCCCTACACTTAAACCGAACATTGTCCCCAATGTTCCCGAAAGTATCAAAGTTATGATAATGGAAGGTAATTAAAACTAAAGAAACTAATACTCCCCGATTAGCTCGGTAGGATCCGTAAAGTGGTGGTTAAATCCTTTTCAAGAAGAATTATTATGAAAAGCTCCTTCCAATCTTATGTAACTTCTTCTTGACAAACTAAACCCGCACACTTGAAGAAAACAAACGAAACCTTCGCATAAAATCGGCGGTAATAATATATATAAGACTCGATTTAAACTAGGATATAATGCTTGTGGAATGGATGTTTACGAAATTTCTAAGAAAATTAAGACCTAGAAAATTCCAAAATTTATAAGTAGCTCGAAAACGAGAAAAAAGTAATCGATGTTTTACTCCTTCACGGCCGTCGGTTGCAATCTGACGCCGTCAGTTATCCCGACAAAAAGCGGTGCTGCGATTTTCGGAAAATTTACATCTTTAGAATCTGGAAAAATTACGCAAAACATCCATTATGACTCGATACAAGCATTTGACTCGAACAAACAAACATATATATCTTTTAGTTAATTGTTATTCTCATGTTTACGTTTCTTTTGAAAACGTGTGTAATCCTCCCTACACTTATCCCTTATGTAAAATACCTTTATATGCAATTAAGACGAGGTTAAAAACAAAATAAAGCATTTTACAAATTCAAACATGAGAACAACAATTAATAAAAGATATACGACACACACATAAAATGAAAAACAAATACATGGGTTGCCTCCCAAGAAGCGCTTGTTTTTGTTCGAGTCACGAGCCCGACTCTACCCTTATTTATCGATAAAGGGAAGTTTTCCCTACACTTAAGTTTAAGTGAGGGTGATAGTAGCAATACACACCCTCGTGGTGGAAATTTGCTACGTGAGGAGAGGGTGATGGGTGATTTATATGCTCAAAGGAGTGTGCTCTATTCATTATAACCTTACCTAAGTCTATTGGTATAGCGGGTGAATCAAATCTCTCTCCTAAAAATGGATCATTTTCTATCAACTTCAAAAGATTCCTAGTTAAGGATCCATCTTGACCTAATAAATCGGGTTTAAACCCATAGTATTTCTTGTTATCAACCATGAATGGGTGATGTAAGTGTGTAAGGTCATGGGTTACTCCTATATTAGCTTCTACTCTACATGGCCTAGAACCTACCACCTTTATCAAGCAACTACCCGGACTATCTATTTTGATGGGTGGATTGGGGCCTAATTTAATTCCAAGATTCACATCTAAAGATGGAAAATTGGGTAAGGTTTTGGTTGAGGCTCGGTTCATCAAAATTAGGAACTTTCCTAGGACTAAGAGAGGTCATGACAACAAGCATCTAAACCTATATTCCCTAGTGGCGCTTGGTCCAAAGGTTCTACAATCGGGTTCCTATAGTCTCTTCTACTTCTTCCGGTAAGTTATAGGCGATGTGTGTTCCTCAGTGATGGTAGGACTTGTGGGTTATCCGATGGGATTGGATTTTCTACTCTATCCTCCATCTTATCAAGATCACCTATGTATTCATTTTGTACTGTGGTAGCGCCTAACCATGACATGCACCTTGGTACCTCAACTCTAATCATCTCCTTCCTAAACAACCTTTCCGATCAAGTTTCCAAATTGAAAATAGGTCTAAAGATTCGTTTTTGGGTCCCATGTTCCACTTCTAAATTGGGCGTGAATCTCAAAGGTTTCCCATGCATTTGAACACCACGTCCCCAAATATCCCCATCCGCTACATAGTCAAGTCTCCTTTGGGTTTCGTGGGCGATACGAGTGTAAAAGAATTGTAGTGGAAACAAGAATCAATACCATGATAAAGGACTTTTGTAATAAATATTTAATTCGAGTACACGCCTCGGAAAGGATTCATCATGATATTGCTTTGGAACCTCAAGATCTCATTTTGGAGTGGAAAGGGTAGATTATGTAGTGGATTTCGTTGATTGGGTGACAGTTTTGGATTCGCGTTCTCCATAACGCTAACGGAATAGTTAATGAAAATGGTTACGAACAAAGGTCACGAAGAAGGGGATAGACTATGAGGAAGCTAAAATGAGAAAAAGTTTACTTGATAGGAATCAAGCAAAGAAACCTAAACGAGGTGGACTACTAACTAGCTATTCTATTCCCGGCGCGCCAAAACTTGATAACGCTACACGCGTCGTTCGGGGTCAAGGAAACTTCCTTTTCTTCGAGCAAGTTTTATAACACCCTAGGCGATGAACCTAACCGCTGTAGTGTAGTAATTAGGGTAAGCCACGGGTATTGATATCGTTCTCTAGGGAATAGGAATGCTAGTAAGGAGTTACTACGCTAAGGTTAAGGTTGAGGAAGATTATTTTTATTCTTTTATATTTTATGAAAATGGAAAGGTACGAATCTCGGTATTGGATTTGGGGGTTGGTATTTCTACCGATTACTCTACTATTATCTAATTATCTAAACTAAGGTTGTGGGAGTCTATGTCTAATTAATGTGTGCTCGTATGATAGTTTAAAGATGTGTTTACTTAGTTTGTATTACTCCTTAATTATCTCCTATTGATGGTTGAGTGTCACGCCTTATTCCTAGTTGCGTTGTGTGTCTAAAGTTGTAGGGTGTGCGTTTCTCCTAACTCTTTGAAGTTACCAAAGGGTCTTGTCTACAAACCCACTAGGGATTATAAACTCCTACTCTAAGGCGCTTTTGGATGGTTTAGCCTACAACTACTCGTAATTATACTCTAAGGTTCACAAAGATGAATCAAGCATTAAGTACACAACGAATGATCTATCGCATTACTAGATCATTAGTCAACTAAGATAAGAAACAACCAATCAATATTCAATAATTAAGTTTCATACTTCCTAAGCAAACACACAAATAAATTAGCCGGACATGGAGAACATGCAAGCATACACACAAATAATCAAAGACATAATTGAATTAATGAAGCAAAGACTTATCTTGGTGTAAGATAGGGTTTAAAACCCTAAAATACTGTACAAGACACCTTATGTTCGGTTTTAGGTTTTTACTCCAAAGACTCTCCACACAAAGACTGAAAAATTCGGATTATATATAAGATTACAATTGCGACGGCGTCACCTTATGTTTAGTGACGCCGTCGTGTCGCTGCCATTAGGGTTTCGCCTTGGCCACGTTAACCTTGCGACGGCGCACCTAATGTCCGTGACGCCGTCTCTTGACTTCGACGTTGTCCGGATTGCATCTAGGCCGTCCGAGTAGCGACGGCCTACTCTTCCACAACTAGACGCCGCCTCTTGAAAATACGAGTTTTGTGTTCGGATCGTCACAATAATTTTGGGACGGCCGCCAATAGCACCGACGCCGCCGCCTTCTACTTTCAAAGAATCGTGAGTGTCTCGATTTTGACTTTGGCCATTTTCTTCATATATTCGCCTTTTCGTCCAAATAAGTGCCATTCCAAAGATTTTGCCTTCACGAGACCTAAAAAGTGAAAAGGAACGATATTAAGCAATAACGGATACAAAAGTGATCAAATAAGGACTTAAACGACCCCTCAAAATGGTACCTTTTAAAACCTTATCAAACCCCATATGAACTAGTGAACAACAGAAAACCTGATATCTCTTACCTTCACGTGTTTGGCGCTTTGTGCTATCTGACAAACGACAGAGAAGATCTAGGAAAACTGAAAGCTAAAGGTGATATTGGAATCTTCATTGGATATTCAGAAAGCTCAAGGGCATTCAAGGTGTATAACCGGAGAACTAGGAGGATCATGGAGACGATGAATGTGAATTTTGATGAAATTTCACATATGGCTTCTGAGAGACTCGCTCTAGAACCCGCACCAAACCCGCAGACTTCTGGACACATCGCTTCAGACTCGTACATCAAAGAGCTCCATCAACTTTGCCGACACACCTCATGAACAAGAATGGGAGAAATTCTTTGAGTTAATGTTCGATGAATACTATGGTGGAACTTCGACAAATGCATCAAACCATCATTCCGCTGCACCCGCTCAAAATCATCCACTACCACAAACTGAAGATGCATCTACAACGGTCGAAACCAATGCACCAACTCCATCAACATCATCTACATCTACTCCAGCAACTCCAATTCTTCAAACAACTTTACGAGCAGTTGATGAGCAAAACCAAAACATGTCATTTCAAGAAGAACCTACACAAAACCAGAACGATGCAACGTTAGATGAAGACTTATTTGAAAACCCGTTTGCTACGGAATCAGCTGAATCATCTTCAAGCTTACGAGAACTGATAACGCTACACGCGTCGTTCGGGGTCAAAGGAACTTCCTTTTCGTCGAGCAAGTTTTTCAACACCCTAGGCAGTGAACCTAATCGTTGTAGTGTAGTATTAGGGTAAGCCACGGGTATTGATATCGTTCTCTAGGGGAATAGGAATGCTAGTGAGAAGTTACTACGCTAAGGTTGGGGTTGAGGAAGATTATTTTTGTATTTTTATATTTTTATGAAATGGAAAGGTACAAATCTCGGGGTTTGAATTTGGGGGGTTGGTATTTCTACCGATTACTCTACTTATCTAATTATCTAATCTAAGGTGTATGTAGTCTATGTCTAATTAATGTGTGCTCGTATGATAATTTAAAGATGTGTTTACTTAGGTTTTACTACTCCTTAATTATCTCCTATTGGTGGTTGAATTGTCACGTCCTTATTCCTAGTTGCGTTGTGTGTCTAAGGTTGTAGGGTATGCGTTTCTCCCAACTCTTTGAACTTACCAAAGGGTCTCGCCTACAAAACCCACTAGGATAATAAACTCTTACTCTAAGGCACTCTTTGGATGGTTTAGCTTACAACTACTCAAGGAGTCATATTCTAAGGTTCACAAAGATTTAATCAAGCATTAAGTACACAACGAATGACCTATCGCATTACTAGATCATTAATCAACTAAGATAAGAGACAACCAATCAATATTCAATAATTAAGTTTCATATTCCTAAGCAAACACACAAGTAAATTAGCCGGACATGGAAAACATGCAAGCATACACACAAATAATCAAATACATAATTGTATTAATGAAGTAAAACACTTATCTTGGTGTAAGATAGGGTTTGGAACCCTAAAATCTTGACAAGACAGCCTTTGGTTCGGTTTAGGTTTTACTCCAAAAGACTACATACCAAATCTTGAAAAATTCGGATTCTATATATAATATTACATATGCGACGGCGTCACCTTATGTTTTGTGACGCCGTGTCGTCCCGTCATTAGGGTTTCGTCTTGGCCACGTTAGACTTGTGACGCCGTCCTCTTCGACCGACGCCGTCTGGATTACATCTAGGCCGTGCGAGTTGCGACGGCCAACTCTTTTATAACTTGACGTCGTCACTTGAAAATAGGAGTTTTGGCTTCGTCCCGTCACAAAAATCCTTCGACGGCGCCGCAATTAACACCGACGCCGTCACCTTATGTTTTCAAGACTTTAAGTGTCTCGATTCGACTTTGGCCATTTTCTTCAGATATTCGCCTTTTCGTCCAAATAAGTGCCATTCCATCATTTTGCCTTCAAGAGACCTAAAAAGTGAAAAGGAACGATATTAAGCAATAACGGATACAAAAGTGATCAAATAAGGGCTTAAACGACCCCTCAAAAAGGTACCTTTTAAAACCTTATCAAGAACCATCTAACTCGCATACGTATAACATACGGTATCCTTCTACTCTGAAATGGACAAAAGACCACCCAATTGAACAAGTTATTGGTGAACCTTCAAGGCCAATTCAGACGAGACGCCAACTTGCCACTGATTGCGACTTATGCATTTACCTTTGCTCAATTAGCAATATTGAACCGAAGAACATTCGGGAGGCAATGGCGTAACCCGCTGGATAAAAGCAATGCAGAGGAACTTCTCCAATACCGCCTACATGACTCTTGGGATATGGTTCCAAGACCAATTGACATTCGCGTCATTGATCTCAAATGGCTATGGAAGAACAAAAGGGATGAAGAGATGACTGTAATTGCAACAAAGCTCGTCTTGTGGCCAAAGGATACAGACAGGGAAGAAGGGATAGACTTTGAAGAGTCATTCGCGGTAGCTAGACATGAGGCGTCGAGATTTTCTTAGCCTATCATTCACAAAAACATCACGGTTTATCGATGGACATTAAGACCGCGTTCTTGAATGGAACTCGAAAGAAGAAGTGTACGTGAGTCGACCGTAAGGCTTCATAGACATGGAACATCCGGACTACGCCTACAAACTCAAAAGGCAATCTATGGTTTAAAGCAAGCTCAGAGGCGTGGTATGACGAATCCTCTTTCCTTATCCTAAAAATTTCACCAAAGGAACGGTTGATCCTACCTTGTTTACACAAAAATGCAAAAATGACATTTTGATTGTTCAGATTTACGTGGACGACATCATCTTTGGGTCCACTAATCCGAATCTTTCAAAACATTTTGAAAATCTCATGAATAGCAAATTTGAAATGTCCATGATGGGGGAACTAAAGTTTTTTCTTGGTTTACAAATTCATCAATCCCCACATGGAATTTTTATCAATCAAGCTAAATATACAACTGAGATTTTGAAAAATCATGGTATGGATAATTGTGACTCGGTCGGAACACCAATGGTAACTTCACCAAAAATTGGAGCCGATTTATTTGGGAAACCCATCGATCCGAAGAAATATCGAAGCATGATTGGTTCTCTCATGTACCTTACTGCTAGTCGACCCGATATTCACTTTGCTGTTTGCTTATTAGCACGGTTTTAGGCAAAGCCTACCGAACTTCACCTCAAAGAGGTTAAAAGGATCTTTTGGTACCTGAAGACATCCATTCACATGGGACTTTGGTATCCGAAAGAATCGGATTTGATCTAATTGCCTTTTCGGATCACGGACCACGCAGTGATCAAGTTCTGACAAAAAGTACATCGAGGAGCACGATTTTGGGTGAAAAGTTAGTCACCGGTCTTCAAAGAAACAAGATTGCAATGCACTTTCAACCGCTGAAGCTGAGTATGTGTCTCTATCTGCGTGTTGTGCTCAAGTTCTATGGATGAGAACACAACTCACAGATTATGGCTTTACTTTTGATAAAATACCTATGTATTGTGACTCGAAAAGTGCCATAGCCATCTCATGCAATCCTGTTCATCACTCAAAAACCAAGCATATAAGAGTATGCTATCACTTCATAAAAGAACATGTGGAAGAAGGTACTGTTGAATTATTTTTCGTGAAGACAGATTACCAACTCGCCGATATATTTACTAAAGCACTTCCAAAAGAAAGGTTTGACGATTTAATTCGACGAATTGGAATGCGAAGCCTAACCCCTGAGGAGTAAGAACGTCTTCTCGAATCTTCTTGAAAATGATTTTCCAAAAAGCTTCGCTATAAATATTTTTGAAAAACAAAATATAAAATTTGAAAAATCAACAAAAGCAAGATATAAAAATATAAAACTTTCAAAAAAAATACAAAAACAATAGATAATCAAAAATCCAAAAATATTCTTCTCACGACATGTCTCTCGTATAATCGATATTCTGTACGTTTCTAGAAATGTCATTCAACAATGATACGGACATATCTGATGCTTGAGCGAGAGTTCTTTAAATGTTTTCTAAAACATGTCGTTTCTCAAAAACTTCTTCAAAATGGCTTTTGTATACTTGAAGATTTAAACCCGAACTAAAATGATGACTTTTGATTATTTCAAATCAAAACTCGTGTTTTTAAAGAAAATTCTAGTGTACGCCTCGATGCACTACATTTAAAAGCGGTGAGAAATCATCATCATCTTGAGCACCTTTTCAAGATTGTTCAAAAAGATTTTCAAAATCTTTCAAAATATTTTGTGCTCAAGACAACTCCCTCTAAAAACCCTTTAATTGATTATGCTTTATTAAAGGGGGAGTATAAAACCAAAATGTTCCAAATTCATGCTTAAATCCAATCCGTTTGTCTCCCCAAAAGATTCTAAAAAATGTTGTTTAATCCGTTGATATCAAAAATATCACGAATATGCTATTTTTGAGGGGGAGAAGACGTGATTAAAATGTGATCAAAAAGTTTAATGATCGTTATTTGAATCTCAAAAGAGCTTGACTCAGTTGAAACCAATGAATTGACGAGGAATCAATGTCAACTCCCTCTAAAAACCCTTTAATTATGCTTTATTAAAGGGGGAGTATAAAACCAAAATGTTCCAAATTCATGCTTAAATCAAATCCGTTTGTCTCCCCAAAAGATTCTAAAAAATGTTGTTTAATCCGTTGATATCAAAAATATCACGAATATGCTATTTTTGAGGGGGAGAAGACGTGATTAAAATGTGACCAAAAAGTTTAATGATCGTTGTTTGAATCTCAAAAGAGCTTGACTCAGTTGAAACCAATGAATTGACGAGGAATCAATGTCAGTAAATGTACCATCTCGAGAAACTTTCTATGGACTTGACCAGGACGGGTAATAATTTCAAGCTAGTTCTCTAGTGATGTAAACGTGTCTCGAATCGGTCTTGTTCATTTAAAGTCGATCAATTCAAAAGTGCGAACTCTACCCTCTATGTGCGATTTACATCAAAACTTATAAGCACATGTGAAGGGGGAGTGTTTCTGAAAATATAAAACTCTCGAAGTGTTCCAAACATGTTTTCTATCAAAAACACTTTGAGAGATTTTCAAGAAAAATGGTTTTATGGCAACAATAGGACAGTCATGGAGTTATAAGGTGACTAAGGATAGGAAATTCGTCCTATGATCCGCCAGAGCCGGAGGGATCTACCCAAGGACATCACCAATAGTTTAGAACTAGAAGTCCTTAGGTATGATTGAAAAAAGGAGTAATGTGAGAAAGGAGAAAGAAGGGGTTGAAGAATTAAAAAGAAAAGTAATGAAAAATGGTGAAAAGAAATAGCCCTCCATAATCAACCTTAGGCAGAAACCGGGTTCAATTCATCTGCTATTGGTTGTCACTAAGATGACACTGGTATTGAAGACAAAGACCTCATGGACCCAGTGACACACTGCACAAAACCTTCTTGCCACTCAATTCCTCTCAAAAGAATTTGTTTCATTCTCACAGGGAACCCTACGTAATCTATCGACTTTCTCTTAGAGATCGTTGGTATTGAAGAAGGAGACCCTCTCCCTAGTCTCCACTCAGGAAAACCAAAATGTACTATTGAGTCTAGAGCCACGAGATTCATCAAAAAGATCTCATCGGAACACTTGACATGAAATCGCTTGTTGTTCATCAATAAGGGCACAAGTGATATATTCTAGAGTCCTACGCAGGTCTTAGCAATCTGCCATAACATTTATGAGAAGATTCACATCTGTAATATTCAATGATTGAATGGAAACTCCTGCCAGGGTCAACATCAAGCGACGACAAAGATGTCACTGGTAACTCCGTGGATTACACTTAGTGTGTCTCAAATGGTCTACATCGTGGAGTGATGCTTTGGTGTACTTCAATGACTCATCCGAATTGTAGATGTACTTGGTATATCGTGTTATCTCACTTGTGGGACTCCGCTTTAGGAACGGCCTTTGTGAGAATTAGAGACGTTTTACACACTATCTCATTAACACACTCGAAATTCAAACTTGTGTTACCGGATTATTTCTAACCCGTGTTTTATGTTTTCTTCTTATGGATGCTCGCAGGAGGAAGAGATCGTGCAGATTCTCCACATGCTCATACCAACAACACATGAAAGTTCTCATCAAAATCAAAGGCTACACAAAGTTAAAGATGATTCTTCGTCAATGTCAAAGAATCTACAAAGTATAAAGACTCGAGAACTACATCATTGGTAATTAAAAGTCAAATAGAAGTGTGAGCATGGTGGAGAAAGACGTGGAGACACCTAACCAACGAAGTTGAAAACGGCAGACAACCACATTAACTTATCACAAAGCATGAAGGAATAAAGAATTAAGACTATTCTATATTTACACGCAAAGTTCAAGCTCAAGGAAAGTAAAGATCTAATCAAGTGAAGCATCTTTTGAATGACCACCCCTTAGGGGGAGATTGTTAGCCGTAACATTTTTATTAGAAGTGATGGTCATTCATATTTAGGAACTTTGTAACGTGTGTTAAATATAGTGATAGAATAGTCAACGGGCTCGTGGATTGGGCTAAGCTAAATGGCTAAAAGCTATGTTAAGCTAGCCTTGTATAAGTTTTCATCCAATCCAAGCCCAAGCCCAAGCCCATGGGGCGTTTTATCTGTAGTATAAATACCCCTCAAATGTGTCATTTGAGGGGTGTGCTTGAAAGTGTGTGTGTGTGTGTGTTTTCCTTTGATATTAAAGTTCTTATTTTCATCTTTCTCTATACATACACGAGTAACATCATCAAGTCACCATCTTTCTCTTAATCTTTCTTCTTTCTTTCTATGCATAACAGTTTGTGTTTCACGTGTTCTACGATACGTGTGTTTGTGTTTGGTTT
>CM040242.1:159093844-159158711 GCA_022545495.1 Chrysanthemum lavandulifolium
TTTCTATCGAGATTCATTCAAGATTTTTCTAAAATCGCCTGACCTATGACCCATCTTCTTGAAAAGGATGCTCCTTTTATCTTCTCACCCGAGTGCATCATAGCTTTTGAAACATTGAAGAAAAAGCTTATCAAGCACCCATTCTCGTTGCTCCCGACGGGACTTGCCTTTTGAGCTCATGTGCGATGCAAGTGATTTTGCTATCGGCGCAATTCTAGGGCAACGAAGAAACAAGCATTTTCACCTATTCACTCACGCAAGTAAGGCTATGATCAAGCTCAAACTCATTACACCACCACGTAAAAAGAGCTATTAGCCGTGGTGTATGCATTTGAGAAGTTTCGGTCGACTTAATCTTGACCAAATGCGTAGTGTATACGGATCACTCGGCTCTCAAATATCTCTTTGCAAAACAAGATGCAAAGCCGAGATTGCTTCGTTGGATTCTTCTCCTCCAAGAATTTGATATCATCATACGTGATAAAAAGGAGCCGAGAATCTAGTCTGCGATCATCTCGTCTGATTAGAAAACCCTCACCAAGATGTTTTCGAGAAGAAGGAAATAAATGAAACATTTCCTCTCGAGACACTCAATGCGGTTTCTTTTCGTGGAAATTCTACCACCCCATGGTTTGCTGACTTCGCAAATTACCATGCGGGTAACTTCATTGTGCAAGGGATGTCGACCCAGCAGAAGAACAAATTCTTCAAAGATGTTAAACATTATTTCTGGGACGACCCTTTCTTATTCAAAATCTGCGCGGATCAAGTCATCCGACGGTGTGTTTATGGACAAGAAGCTCTTGACATTCTCAAAGCTTGCCATGCCGACCCACCGGGGCCATCATAGTCCCAACTACACCGCCAAAAGGTGTTTGATTCCGGTTCTATTGGCCCACAATCTATAAGGATGCCCACGAATTTGTCAAAGCTCGTGACGCTTGTCAACGTCATGGTAATATCTCTCAAAGGAATGAAATGCCACAAAATGCCATTCAAGTTTGTGAGATATTTGACATATGGGGTATTGATTTTATGGGGCCATTTCCATCTTCTCGTGGTAACAAGTACATACTCGTGGTCGTTGACTATTTGTCAAAATGGGTTGAAGCAAAGCTTTACCCACCAATGATGCCCGAGTTGTTGTGAAGTTTTAAAATCTCTTTTGCCGTGTTTGGAACTCCGAGAGCGATAATCGGTGATCGTGGTACACATTTTTGTAATGACCAATTTGAAAGAGTCATGCAAAAGTATGGTGTTACCCATCGCCTCTATCGCATACCACCCCAAACAAGTGGGCGGTGGAAGTTTCAAACCGTGGTATTAAAAGGATTCTTGAAAGGACGATGGCGAAAATCGTGCATCCGGTCGGATAAACTTGATGACGCACTGGGCCTTCCGTGACGACTTACAAAACACCCATCGGGTGTACTCCATACAAGCTAGTGTACGGAAAGGCATGTCATCTTCCGATCGAGTTAGAGCACAAGGCATACTGGGCCTTAAAGCATGCAAACTTCGATATACAGACGGTAGGTGATCACGTAAAAGTTCAAATGAATGAATTAAATGAACTTCGTGATCAAGCTTATGAGAACTCTTTGATCTACAAGCAAAGACAAAGAAGATTCATGACTCTAAAATCAAGAACCGCGTTTTCAACGTTGGTGATCGAGTCCTTCTTTTCAATTCAAGATTGAAGATTTTCTCGGAAAGCTCAAGTCCCTACTGGTCGGTCCATTCACTATCGCTAAGGTTTATCCTTATGGTACCGTTGAGTTATCTCAACCCGATGATCCTAATTTTAAAGTGAATGGTCATCGAGTAAAGCATTACTTTGGAGAGGACATTCCCCGTGGTTGTCCGGATTTACAAACATTCCCATGAACCAATGAATGCGGGATCGAGTCAAGCTAGTGACTCGGGAATCAAAAACATTAGCACGCACCATATGGGTTTTCACCCATGTTTCGTCTTCTTACCCCTTTCTACCACCCTAGTGTGGGGAGTTTCCACATCGTTGTATATAAAATCATGTTCTAAAAAAAAAAAAAAAAAAAAAAATCTTCTAAATAATGGCCGTAATATTTCCTTTTACGTTCTTTGTTTCGCATAACCGCGGTACTTTGAATATTGAGGCAATATTCATTTCTAAGTGTGGGGAATTCTCACGAATTTCATATATTATCTACCCAATTCCCGCTTTTGGCCAATTTTTTTTGGAGTAAGTGTTTTACACTTACTCAATTGGTTATCATCCGCCATGTCTCGCAAGACAAAAGGATTGGCTAATCCAGAGCAAACGGCTCTTGGTAAAGATTTCTCAAATCCGTTTATATGGCTTGCAATTTGCCCAAAATTGTATAGTTCTCAACTCACCATATCCTAAAAAGTGAAGAGTTGGCTAGCCCAAGATTATGGCTTGTGGTAAAGGCAATGGAAAATCCATAATTGGTATTCACTCACCAAAGATAATCCCGATAATTTATCTAAGAGTTGGCTAGTCCGTAAGGGTACGGCTTCGGTAAAGACACATCAAATCCGTTATATGGTTTATGATTTGCCAATAAATCATTTGGTTATCGTTGTACCAAGGTTCTTACTTGAATCAAAACAATTGGCTACTCCGTAGTGATGGCTTTTGGTAAAGAGTTTTAAAATCCATCAAGTTTTTCAAATCATTGCTAGGACTAGCAATATCTCGATGTGGGGATTGATGAGTGTCTAAATACTCATCATTTTTGTATAATCTAAACCGCAAAATCATCTCGAAAACACTCGAAACACATCAAAATAATCAAAATATCACAAATCGGTGTTTTATGTGTTTTAAATGCAAAATATCAAAATCGATGAAAATGTATCAAGTTTTCAAAATTGGCGCTTTAGTCTCCCAAGTTTTAAAAGTTGTCAAATCTAGTCCCTGGAATTCAAAAATGTGAAGTTTTGTCATTCAAGGTCCCTGAAGTATTCTAAGTTATCAAAAATGATCCTTGAATGATTCTTTGGTCAATTGGCAAGAAAGGTCCTCAAACTTTAGAAAATTGCAAAATTAGTCCTTGGACCTTTAAAAATGGATTTTATGCAAAAAGGATCTTTGTTCTATCATAGTTGTCAAGTTTGGTCCTTGTAATAGCATTGGAAAAAGTTCAAGATCAGTCCCTCAAGTTTGGATAATTTGCATATTTAGTCCTTGTTAACTAGCTAAACCAAACGGACTCACTTTTAAATACCAAGCCCAACACATCCAAGGCCCTAACCCCAGCTGGCCCAAATCCCTTGACCCGACCCTTTGATATCACCCTCTGGTCAACAAAAGTCAAACCCAAACCCACGCGCGCCCAAAATACCAGGTACTGTTCACTCCCCTCTCCCTTGCCTGAAACACCAAAACCAGTCCTGGTTTTCACCCTTTTTTCTCAACCCCCCCATGCTATGTCCCCTCCACCTCCTCTAAACAACAAATATCCTTAATTGATTGAACCAAACCCAATTAATGTCTAAACCTGCTCAAAGGAAAATTTGGCGCCAAAATCACAAGTGGATGGTTCTGATGAGTTTGAGTGATCCAATGGCTAGAATTTGGTGGGAAAGATTCAGAGGACATCAAGGATGCTGAAAAGTCTATAAAGAGAGAGAAAGATGCAATGTATCATGTATCTAGTGTAATTTTTAAGTTTATTATTGTCGTTTTAAGCATTTTCAAGTTTAAGTGTATGTATTAATCTTCAAACTCTGTATTTTAAGTTCTTATGTTATAAGAAAGCTTTTGTGAAACTTTAATTCAAGTATTAAATTATATCTCAGCTTATGCAATTTTCCTTATTTTCAAAAATCTCATGTTGGTTCAAATGTTGTTTTCAGTTGTTTGTATGGACTAGAATAGATCACTTAAGCTCCTAGAAAGCTTAATCAAGCTTTTAGATACATTTAAAATCGCTTTAGACTCAAAAAGTAAAATCATCAAAATCCAAATTAAATAGTTGAAAAATAAAAATCGCTTGAAAATGGTGTACAATTTGGAGGGGTAAATCATGGATGGCCTTGGGTTAGTAGCTTAGTGGTAAGCTTATAGGGTGTTCACCGGTTCGATTCTCGCTTTGAGCTTGGAAGCTTTTGTAAGCCCTTTGATCAATTTGGCATTTTCTTGTTGTAGTTGTTAAGTAGCTTATATTTCGTGTTTTCTTGTTCATTAGTCTTAGTTAAGTTTAATTGAGTAGTAAAATTAGTTTGTTGTTCCTTTAAATTTGTAGTTTGTGAAAATTTAGTTTTACAACAAATCAAGATAATCATAAGTCTTGTGTTTTATGTTGTTAGTAATCATGGATCATGTCTATTTAATCTCATATATTGATATTGTAAGGTCCAAATTAAGTCCATGGTTTAAATTTGAGATTTGCTTTGAAAAGTTTCAAAACAGTCATATAAGGTCATTTGGATTTGCTTGCTTAAACTACATCGGTGTTGTTTGTGTTGTTGTTTATGCTTGCTTTGAGTCACATAAGTGACTTATATCTCATATCACCATAGAAACCGACTCTTGTTCTTGAAAAAGTCAAAATTGCTTTTGATCTAATCTTTGGTGCTCACTGTTGGATTTTCATGAATCATGAGCAAGATTTTTGTTCATAAGTTGTTAATCTTGCTTAAATCGGTCTTAGTTAGCCTCAAAACAACATATTCAAGTGAGTAAAAGTGAATTAAAGTTCATAATAGTCAACTTCGTGTTTTCTTAAAAGTCAAAATTCCAACTAGGTCGTTTTGATTAAAATAGATCTTTTAGTGTGAGTTTAATACGTGTTTTAGCTTAAAAGCTCTTAGGTTATTAGAGTATAGTTGCTAAACAAAATACAAAATACTAGTTCTCCGTCTATCAGCTTGTTAAGTGCTTATTTTCCAGCTTGTTGTGGACACCTGTTCTGAAACATGCCCTGTGCACAGTGAGTGTGTCCATTTTGAAAAGCTTGCATAGAGCTCTATAGTTGTCCAAATCTTGTGTTCTTTAGTTCTTTGGGAAGCCAAACTGGTCATCTTGAAGTCTCAAGACTTGTCTTTCACTTCTGAACTTGTTAGCTAGGGCTGCAAGTAGCTCAAAGCTTGTCCCATTTCTGTGTTTAAGCCAAGTGCTTATTAGCTTATTCATAGCTTTTCAGTGTGCTTCTTTGTATATTTTAACTTCATTTCAGTTCATATAGATTGCTTGCATCCATTTTGAGCTTTTGTTTCAGCTGGCAACCTTGTTTGAGCTTATTTCACCAAATAAGCCCATTTAAGCCACTGTTGAGATTTTAAGCTATCAAAACAGCTTATTTGTGGTTTGTAAAATTTTTGTCTTTGTTAAAGTTTCATATAATTAGTATTAAAGTAGTTTTCAAAAAGAAAATCCAGAAAAAGATTAATTAAAAATCAGTGATAGTGTTTATTTAATATTTCTTAGCTTTTTGATTTTTCTTTTCAGCTTATTAATAAGCAAATCTTGTTTTTCTATTTTTCTTAGGTTTCGTCATAATATAGTATTTTTAGAAAAGTTTCATAATTTTCTATCTATTTAGTATTTATTATAATTTTAATTAGTTAAAAATAGTAATTAATTAGTAATAAATAATTAAAAAGCATAAAAAATATCTTTTCTGTTTTAAAATTAGTTTTATTATATTTTAGATTTTTCTGAATCATAAGTTTATTTTTCTAGCCTTATTTTGTATTTTCTTCTATTTTAGAGTATTTATTAAATAGTTAAAATAGTTTTTAATTAATAATAATTAATTAAATAGTGTTAAAAATAATTTTCCTTTTCTAATAATTTTCTTCTATTTTTAGGATTCCAAAATGTTATTTTCATATTTTTAGGTCTTTTATTTCTTAGATTTTACTTTTTATTTTGTGCGATATCGTAGTTTTAAACTTACGCCACGTTTCTTTTATCGATTGTTGTGCTTCCCTATTCGTATTCCATTCCATTCCAATCAATCAAGAGTGTAATAATTCTAATTAAAACCTTTACTGCATCACTATCCTTAGTGATCACTCCATTATCTCGAATCGCTTTACACACCATTGAGTCTCCGGGACATAACGACCGGAATTCATTGTATTCTCTGATCTTCATTGTATTTGTGTCTGAGCAGTTTTAAGCTTCTTACGGTCAGTCATTCACAAGTGGCTGGCTTGTGTGAGGTAGCTTGACTGTAGTTCAGCACAGATCAAGAACGCATGTCAAATCCATAAATATTGGGAGGCGATCGCTTCCAATAAAATGAAAGGATCTGACTCGTGATCACCCCTACAAAATTGACCTTTTTAAGAGTGTGGGCAATTCCCCCATGGCCAATCTGTACAATCAATGCTTCCTATCATCCCAGAAAACCCATGCTTTTCGTAGTGATGAACATAGAGTTTTTCAATGTCAGTAACCGTTGGCTTTCATAAATACTCTGCACCATATAACTCCATGATGGCCTCACAAAGTTTTTTGAGACACTTTCGAATTGTTGTCGCACCCATTTGCACATATCCGTCCAGAGCATCAGGATTGACTCCGTATGCCAATTGACGAATTGACGAAGTACACTTCATCAATGGATAAATACAAGTGTGCCCGCACAACTAGGAGTTTGTTAGAAATAAGGTGGATGATCGGTCACCTCTCGAACAATTTGTGTTAATAGTTTTCGGCTCATTCGGAAACGATCATGGAATGCTCTATCGCTGTAAATTGGGTTTTCGTAGAAGTAAGCCGCCACTAAACGGTTATGAGCACCAAAATGATCCCTACTAACTTGGTGTTGTGATATTTCTTCATAAGCCTCCCAACACTCTTCCGTAAACATCATAAACTCGCTACTAACTTTATTTTTATCATCCAAAGATGAATCGGTAATAAATAGCTCGTAAGAATTCAGTGTGAAAGTGTGAAAAAAAATAGTGAAATGAGGGTGTTATTTGAGAGAATGTGTATGTAGAGAATGTGTTTGAATGTGTGAAAAAATAGTGATATGAGTGCGTTATTTATAGTGTGAAAGTATAAGTTTAAAAGTTAAAATTTTTTTAGTCCCAATGTTCAAATCTAAATGATAAAAAAATATATATAAAATACTATACGATCGGTGGTCGTCCAAGCGACCCTCATTCACAAAAAAGGTGCAATTGATCAATCGTGTCTTGGGTTCCACAACAAGGATGATCGATCAATCGATCGATTGGTTTTCAGTTACCGTGTGTAGCCTTATAGTGGTTGTGGTAGTTATTTATAGGGCGTGAGGCATTTTTTTAAGGTGATCAATTATTGCAAGTTATAATAACGTAACCATAATCTTTAGGGCTATGCTTAGCATTTTTTTTCATTACAAAATAAAATAATGCAAACACCTTTTTAAATACTTATTTCAAAGCAGTTTATAAGAGAATAAAGGTGCAGTGGGAATCTATAAATTTTATAAGTGTCGCCACGTCATTATGTGTCATATAACACTTATATAACATAAACACTCTCTTTAATAAAATTTAAGTAACACACCACAAAAAGTACATCAATCACTAAACAAAAAAATAATATAAATAAAAAAAGGGAAAAAAAAGTAATTGTCATAAACCCAATGGCTATTTCCCTATAACACTAAAGCCCTGGTGCAGTATAACATGTTATAGGGGTTTCATAGGTGTAAATTAACACCTATATCATGCTTTAACACATGTTTGAATATGTTTGTTATTATGCATTTTGATCAAAATATCTAATAAACCATTGAAAAATATCTAAAGTATATTTTGGATTTCATATAAGTTATGGACATGATTTTACTAACTAGCCTAATGATCAAAGTTATATTTTCATATCCATTGCACAAAACACTTTTATCAGCTTATAAAATAACTTGCACCATTTTTATGAACACTCAATAAGTGATTATAAAAGTTGATTTTTCAACTAGCAAGAATCTTTAACTTAAGGAAATGATTCAAATTTGAGTTCACGTAGTTTACGTTAACCTCCCATTAACATAAATCATACTGTGTTTGATTAAGCAAACTTGCATAAAATACTTGCATCATTTTATAAACATTACATTATAAACTTTCACAAAAGTTTTATTTATTTCATTTAAACAAATTACTATCATTAAAACAAAATGTTTTAATCATACATTTGACCAACTAGGTAGCATCTTCCCCTTCCGGAAGTAATTCAATTGTGATCTTGCATGAAATGAGGATTAGCCACTTTGGCAATAATCCAAGACCAAAGAGGAAAGCATCAAACGTATTTATTTCATGAAAAACCCCATTAGCTATTTTAAGATATTGAGTGCTTAAAAATTTAGCTAAGTAGCCAAGCCATTTTCTCGTGCGTCATTAGAAAGGAAATATTCCAAACAAAACATGAATAACCATTCAAAAAATGGGCATGGAGTGGGCATGAGTAAATCCGAAGAATTTTAAAAGATCCATTCCCCATGTTGGATCCATAGGTTTCGAATTCAACTACTACTTTGCTTATTTAAGCCACCATTTAGTCACATTTAAACCAAGCTTTTGCAATGTGAAAATATACATTATCAAGTCTTCAAACCCCTCTCTAACCCTTGATCATAATGCTTCTAACTCTCATTTTTTTTATAGCATATTATCACATAAAGATCCATTAAGACATGCTTATAGTTCTTGTCATCATCAACTACCACAAGCATACTTAAAATCCACCACAACAAGATTAGAGTTCTTTTCATCTTCATCCATTGAAGGCTTCTTATTAAAAGAATATCAAATGTATCAAGCTTAGAGTTCTTGATATGTATATTAGTCATTCATCTTCATTAGACAATCATTTCGTGCATCACTATCATGCAACACCATGTATCATCACCATATAACACCTTGTATCACCTATTATATTCTAATCTAGATGTTAGATGGTTTATGTGTTTATGCCTTAAAACAAAAGGGTAATAAGTTTAGTGTGTTTAGGCCTTAAAACATAACGGTAATAGGTTTGTTATGTTTGAGCCATAAGCATAATGGTTTTGGTTGTACCTAAAGAAGAACTCGATGTCTAGCTTAGTATCAGTAAACTTGTAAGCGACGCTGTAAGGTTTTTTGCATCGAGAAAAGAGCTTTGTTGACTTACAAGTAATTGTCGAGTCAGAACTCGATGAGTGGCATAGGGCGAAGAGGAGCGTCGTGAATGAACCACTATAAATTATTGTGTGTGGTTTGATATTTTTTTTACTTATTAATTTGTGTTGTGGTGATATTTTTCTTTTATGATTTCTAATATCATTGTATTTGTAGAATTATTATTATCACTTATCATATTGCATCATACTTGATCCGTTTTTTGATATGAACAACTTAGGTTTTTGAATGGGAACGTATTCACCCCATCTTCGTTTCCAGAGAGCGATTGTTTGTTGAATAAAACTGCTTGTTCCAGTGCAAGGGTGCATCGTTGTGGCTACAGTTTCGATTCCTGTATGATTTTCTTCGAAATTCAATTACGAAGCCAATGTCACAGACTTTGTCAGATAACTCTTAACGGGTGGAAGCTATGGTTAAAACAATGTGCTGCCTTTTTTTCTATCAATGGGTGGATAAACGACGATGGCTAGAGTTTAACGGGGTACCATAGAGGCTCTGGATCCAGGCCGACTAAGTCAAACGATCGGGCTCATCAATTACAATGTTAAATAGCAAAGAGATTCATTATTGAAGGTGTTTTTATGTGATTACAAAAGAATATTACATGTGTATTTATAATAAACATGTAACTTATTGGATAAGCAACCACAACCATAAACCTAATGGACTCAAGCATACAATTAGGCTTGGTCCACTAATCTAGTCATTGAATACTCCTTGCTAGGGGTGAGCAAACGGACCGGATGGACCGGACCGACCGACAAAACCGACCGGACCGAACCGAAACCGACCGGACCGAAGGACCGGCGGTCCGGTCTCGGTCTACCATTTTTGGCAAATTCGGTCTCGGTCCGGACCACAAACCGAAAATTTAGCCTTGTTGGACCGGACCGACCACATTCGGTCTCGGTCTCAGTCTAGGTTTTTTGCCGGATTCGGTCTCGGTCCGGTCCGGTTTTCGTCCGATGATCAGCCCTACTCCTTGCAGTTTGAACAAGAGGTATCCGGATAGAGAAACTAAAACACATGTTTAAAGTCGCGTCTTCTTCTTTTTTTTATCCTTTTCTTCATAACTATTTCGCGGTTTCCTCCACTTTCATAACCTTTTTTTTTTACATCATGGCTTTCTTTGCCTTTAGGAGGAAGCGAAATTTTGGTGGCCAGCTTTTATTGGCAACGACAATGATCTTTGACAATGAAAATGATTTGGTGAGGAAGGAAAAATATGTTGGTTGATGGCAACTCAATATATTTGGAGTATTTTGACGGGTAGAGATTTATGTGATAAGGTTTATGCACTGAAAACGAAAAATAAAATTATAATTAAACAAAAACAATAAAGCGAAAAGAGCTGAAATCCCTCCGAATCATCAGCGATTAGCCGATAACCGAAGGATTGCAAATTCTGGTGGTTCTTAATGAAATCTAGGCCTAGTTTGTGGGTTTAAGGTCTATTCCTTAATCATCTAAAATCTAGCACCGTTTCATCTCAGTTATACGAGAACTACATTAATGAAAGTTTGTCAAAGTTACATGCATTCATCATCGATAATGGCGAGGATGTGTTAGGAATTAGAAAATTCCAGTATTGAAGAGTCGGTCACCCCAACTATTATCTAGCATAAGTTAGCTCGTAAACTTGTCGTTATTTACGATTTATGTAGTTAATTAGTTAGTCCAGAGTGTAAAATAGTTTAGTGCAACACCGTGGAGGAAGGACGGGTCTTTACCCACCGTATCCCCGATCCACAGCCGTCCGGAGGTCGTTTTGTTTGTAACCTATAAATACCCTCTACCTTGCAAGGTAGAGGGTTGATGTTCTTTGATAATCTAATATTCTACAAGTTTCTCTTACTAGAATATCCCACTTTCTCTCTCTAAAATCATCTATATGCTCATTGTGTTAATGTTATGATATGTAAGTGAAATCTAATATCCAACAATTGGTATCAAGAGCCATGGTTAGATCATATCTTGCACATCTTTGGATTTCTAGTGGTTTTTAGGTGGTTTTTGAGTTTGAAAAAGTTTAGTGGTTTTTTGCATCATTTGGGTGACTTCTAGTGTTAAAGTTTGGAGTTTGATAGTACTTTTATGTTTAGAATCATCACAAGTGTTTAGGTTTTGATTTGGTAAGCTTGAATCATCGTGGTTGGGTTGTTTTTGGATTGAAAAGTGATGTTTATGTGGCTTTTTCTTGCTAGCGACTTAACACACGGAATTCTTTCTTCGTAGCGACTTGCTTTACAAATTTGTAGCGAGTTACATTTTTAAACCTAGCGACTTAGAACTAGCGACTTAAAGTACAAGTAGTGGACTCTCCACCACAGGTAGCGACTTGGAGGTAGCGACTTGGTCTGTAGCGAGTTGCTATTTAGCGACTTGTATCTTTAGCGACTTGTGTAGCGAATTGCTGCCAAAATTTTGCTAGCGACTTACTGCTTAGTTAGTTACTACTTAGCGACTTGCAATTGTTTAGCAACTTCGTGGTATAGCGAATTAGGTGTTAGCTACTAGAGGATTAGCGACTTGTACTTAGCGACTTGGATGTTGATTTAACGACTTGGGATTATTACTATTTAGTTGCTAGCGAGTTGGTTCATAATCCCTAGAGACTTGGGGAGTAATTCATAATAACACAATGTCAGTCATCACGGATCCTTTAATCACCAAAGTACTTGCTCTCTATGACACAAAGATGAATAGTGAAATGTAATGCTTATCCGAATACCATACACTTAATGATTCAAGATCGATTAATCGTAACAACTCAAATAAGTCACTCTTAATGTCCGCAAATGATGCTAAGAATATGGAATGCACCAATGAGCGCTTCAACATCTCGATCACTTCTCAAACTACTCTTATTTACAACCATGGATCGAACAAGTTGTGCCATCCTTCGACTGTGATTTTCCCACTTTGACTAGAACTGCTTTTACTTAACTTAGAACGATCGAGGTTTCAAATTACCAAAGAAAAGTTCTCAACCGATGAGTCTCATGCCGCTCTTCAAACTATCTTCAATCAATTTCACCACTTATCCGGAAGAATATTCCTCGATTTTGATGACATCATGACCGGAATATCTTTCAAGAAACACACGGAATGGAAATTCATGAGTTTCAAACTCATTTATTCAACTTATGGATAATATGGAAACATACATCAAGGAAGTTGCAAAAGAGAATAACAAGCTGAATGAGTGCCAAGAGATTCCATGGAGCAATGGTGACGTGTCATGCTACATTCCGGTTGAACCAAAGAAATGACACCGATTGCGTAATCTCGGTTGTAATGAAAAGGATGAAGAGAACAAGACCGATCTCAAATTCTCGTAGTCGAAAAGGTATCAATCAATAAGGTACACTTATCTCGATCACACAAATTCTCTTAAAAGGTACATGACTATTACTCGAACATAACGTTGTGGAATCAATCTTTGTTTTACCCGAATCGATGCAAGTAACATGATTGAAAAAGGGTATATGATGAGCTTTCAAACAAATTTTCAATTCTTGAAAACACCGTATCTCATTGCAAATTGAAATACAACAAAAGGATGAAATGTTTTATGCAAAAACCGTACTAATCTGTGAACTTCCGAATTTAGAGAATTTTTGAAATTAATCGCTTAAAATCCTGATTCGTGACAAAGATTCACCATTGGGAATCAAATTACTTCTTTCGAAGCCCGTAAATATGACCGTCATGAGATGAGTGATGCACTAGAATCTAGAAATTCGAACTAGCTCTATGTGTGTCCAACCTTCTAAGAGAAAATGAGCATTTAAGAAAGAACCTTGAGGAAACAAACTCTAAGTTAGTCAATCAATCTAACCTCTTGATGAAAGACATTGATGACCTCAAGGCACAAATTCAGGATAAGAGCTTCAATATTGTTGCCCTAAAAAATGAGCTCAGAAAGTCCGTTGGAAATAGGATGAACACTAAGTTTGCAAAAGCTTCAACTGTGGGAAAGTCAATTGTTCAGAACCACTTGAAACGAACAGTTATTAAACAACCTAATGCCTTTAGGTCTGAAAGAACTAAACCATTGAAATCTAAGCTTACATCCCAAGTTGATAATATGTCTGTTTTGTCAAAACCAGTCACTTCATTACCTAGTTCAGACATGATGAATCCAAAACCTCGGACTTATGGTCAATTCGCACAGATTAGAAATGCAATAAGTATAACTAGGTCTCATGCAAAACATCATTTGACTGATCAATCCCCTAAGAAATACTCTGATCACAAAAGGACAAATAGTCAAAACAATGTTGTGCACTCACTTAGTTCAACTAACAGTGGTTTCAAATGGATTCCCACCGCGATTTTTAAGTTTACGGGACTTAAACGAACTTACATTCCTAGATCATGCCTCAAGTGGATTCCACATGTAAACTCTTCAAGAATGTAGAACCTAATAGGACCCCATTAATGATACGTCTGTGTTATACTTTGATGCATCCAAATGTGAGATTAAACATGTCACTAACCCTTCTATGTACAAGTCTACATGTACTTCCAAGACAATGTGCTCTCGCCTTTTTCGTGTACAATGCTCAACTCAATCAGAACTTCATGACCGGTTCCCATCGAAATGAACATAGCTCATTCAGAGCTATAGTGTGCCAGAGTTGATGTACTTCTTACTTTGACTCCTATTCATCTTGAATCAGGACTCGCTCTTCTATATCTGTGTTTAAATCATGTTTCTTAAAAAAAATGTATCTTTCATTTTTTATATATGTCACTCTTTTAAATTTACAATTTTATCATTTTTTTCTCACTCTAATAAAGAATTCTTTCATTGTTATCGATAACATCTACGGTCCTAGAAATGTCATTCAATAATGGTACGGGATCATAGATGAAGTTCGAACAATTGAAATATTCTTGTTTTTTATAACGGGGTTGATTAATGTCAATCAATGTTCTTTGATGACATTGATTGAGGGGGAGATTGTGTATTTGTTTTTCCTGACTATCTATGTCATTGGCTTCTGTGCTGGTTATGATGTTTGCTCATTTGTATGTTGTGGTTGTGTCTTGCTTGTGTGACTAACTGGTTATGCTTTTGTAATATCTGGTTATGGTGTTTCTCTCAGTTATAGGTTGTGGTAGTATCTTGCTCATGTGATTATCATTGTGTACCCATGTATAAAGTGCCTAGCATTATATGCTTATTTGACTAAATGTTTAATTGATTCATGCTGATCATTGTGATAATCTATGCTAGCGACTTAGTCTATAATCCGTGTTAGCGACTTACCACTCGTTCATCAAAATCATAGGGACCAAACTTGTCATATATGGGAAGTTGTGTTGCACTAGCGACTTATCTCACTTCATTTTAAAACCACAAGGACCAAATGTGTCAAATTGCCAAAGATAGTTTCTATACCTAGCGACTTACCATTTTTTTTCCAAATAAGTTTTTTCTCTCTCATTTTTTTTCCTCGTCAAATTGCTCACCCTAGCGACTTAGCAAGTGGTATGTCTCGAATCTCTCGTATCTTAGTTCTCTTAAGCGTTTGTGCTAAGTTTCTAACTTGTCACTTTAACCAGATCCGTACGAGCTCGTGTTCTGTGACTGTTTGATTCCCTCTTAGGTTCGATGGTTCATTAAATCGTGTTGCTTTGTTGATTATTATGTTGCAAGTATACTAAGTGTTGGTATATTTTATTGTGATTGCTGTGTAATGTGTTACCATGTAAGGATGATGATTGATTGGTGGATTGGGTGGTTTGTATGATGAAATTATAAATGTTCTTGATGGCGATTTAACATGTTCTTGGTAGCGACTTAGCTTGAATGTTCTTCATAGCGAGTTAGCATTCAACTTAGCGATTATGTTTCTGTAGCGAATTAGTTTATTTTATTCTAGCGACTTGGGTAGCGAGTTAGTTGTCAGCGACTTGTCTTTACAAGTTAGCGAATTAGTAACATTAGCGACTTAGCTAACAAATTTGTAGCGACTTGGTTGTGTTACTGTTCATGGCGACTTGTCTTCACAAGTTAGCGAATTAGTAACCTTAGCGACTTAGTTAACAGATTTGTAGCGACTTGGTTTTGTTACTGTTCATGGCGACTTGTCTTTACAAGTTAGCGAATTAGCATAGCGACTTAGAGAGCTAAACTATTAGCGACTTGTCTGTGGTACTAGTGATGGCGACTTGTCTTTACAAGTTAGCAACACTGTTCACTTTCATATTGCGAATTAGTCTTAGGGTCGAGGGTTATTAAAATGTTCAAAGGTTTATTGCTAAAGTTGATCTCATTCTCACAATACTTAGGATCTCCTGATTCAACTTGTTGAGTCAACATACTCTATGTAATCTGCTATGACATCTCTGTTTAGGCAAAAGGTACTTGGTTTCTCTCACGACAACCAAATGTTACTTTTTGCCTCATGCATATTTGTTATATCACTTCTACATTTGTATCTTGGCTTATGACATGATCCCTTTGCAATGCACTCTTTTGCCTTTTAATCCCTTATCAGCTCGTCGTGTGAAAATTTATCTATAAGATTCTACTTCATTGAAATATCTCGCTTATGCCACTCTATCTTTCTCTGTATATGTTTTGGGGACTCCTTCTGAGTTACTGCTTCTATATGTCTATGTCATAAGGGTGCTCTCAATGTTGTCTCAATTATCTTTTATCATCTAACCTGTTCCCAACCATTACTGTTGATTGTATGTTTGCTCAGATCATCAATGGCAAGCTCAAACCCTGAAAAGAGCGTTACCCCTTTGGCATCATCCAAAGTTCTCTCAGACGAAGAAATCCTTCCCAGGAGTCAATGGGCTGATATTGGTAAAAGTAACTGTTATGTGGACCTTCAAAAGCTTCAACAAAATCCGATACTCAAAGTTTCTATTGACATCCTCAAAAACACAAACTTCTTCGGAGCTATTACCAAGCAATGCTCAATTCCCACCATTTACATTCAACAATTCTGGAACACCGTTCAATGGGACACAATCACATCTCAATACTGCAAACCGGATGATGTGGAGTTCACGATTGATTACGCTTTTCGAGCAAGGCTCTTGGGATCACCCCATGTGACCCAAACCTTCGCTCGAATCTCCACCGTGCCGACGATCCGATTGTCTTTCTAATTGGGTTGGGTTATCGAACAAAGATTTTAAGAGCATCCGACATCATCATCGGACACATGTATCAACCCCGAGAGCTATTACAACTATTCTTAACTTGTGCTTATCCGCAAAATATCGTGGTTCGATAAAGTGAGAATCCCTATCTTGCAAATCCTATGGGAATCGTTAATAGGGTTGATGTGAATGTCTCGATCGTATTTGGGAAGAATTTTCTTTATCAATGCACACATTCATATCTCGATAGAACCAATTTCCGAACAAAGCTCAAGGCCGAAAGAAATGTAACAAGCTTGTGATTCCCAAAGATCGATTTTCTAAGCTTGTTATCCAAGATTTGCAACAAAATCACAACTTCACTCCTAGGTCTCGAATCAACTTTACACAAAGCGTAAGATGAATTTGTTTTAGGAAACCCGAAATATGTTCCTAGAGGTACGGATAAAGAAGTATTTGGATTGCCAATTCTCGATTGTCTTCTCACGTAAGATATCAAGAAGAAGGACTACTTCAAACAATACAAGAAAAGAGCTCAGTTCCTCTGCGATGTCACACCTACTCCTCACAACCCAATGCTCCCAAGACGATCTCTGGCTCTAAAGCATCTTATGCCTCCCTTCCTAAAAAGAGACGCGAAAGATCTCAACAGTCAGACTCCTCATCCAAAAAGCATAATGAAATGAAGAAGAAAGTGGAAAAGGAAATTGGTGAGAACACTGAGGTATCAAGGAATATTACCAGGTTAACTGATGAAGATGATGCTGATCTACAACTTGGAATCCAGCAAAGCCTAGAAAGTCAGAATGTTAAAGCACCAGTAGGTGGAGTTGTGTTAAGAGAACCTGTTCAACTACCTCGACAAACAACCCCAATAACACATGACAAAGGAAAAGGGGTTGCGAGTGTTGAAACTGAACAAGCCGCTCACATGCTTTTAACTATCTCATCATCTCCATCAAGCACCACCAATCAATATGAGCTGAAGAGAAGAACAGAATCATCTCATTCTAAAGAACAATCTGGAGTGGACAAAGTGCCTGAATCGTCTAAAGAAACTCCTACACTTAGTGAGACTCAATCTGGATTGAATGTTGACGCTCTGTTGCAAAAAGGTTCGCAGGAGAACCTTGAGACAAGATCTGATGAGACCTTGAAGATGGATGAACCAAATATGTCTACTAACTCTCTATCCTCACTTAAGGATCTCGATACAGACTTCTCTTTTGGAGATCAATACATTAATGACAAACCCTTAGATATCGCACAATCCATGTATACCGTCAAGATTCAAGAAGACACGCCAACCATTCCTCCGATGTCAAGCATCTTCATTATCAATCGCACTTCCACCTCCCATACCAACTCAATCAACTGCATAAACACCACCAACATCGCCACCAACTCCCGAACTCATCATTACAGCTTGTCGATGTGGATGCTCCACCGCCTTCACCTCCATGCATCCTCACCTCGATCAACCACCGGATAAAGCCGTAAAAGGATAGAAGCTCGAAAGGCAACTTCCTAAATCATTGATTCTCTTGTGGATCGTGTCTATAGATTGGAGCACCTCAACTTCAATGAAGGGGTTCCGCCGCTATTGAAGGAGAAGTCAAGGATGCTGTGGAATGGGCTATGGAGGCTCCACTTAGACGATTCAAGGACCTTCCTATCTCCGATATGAGAGCCGCCTGCTTGAAAAGATGTATGATGTCAAGAGGACAAGCATGAGGTTCACAAGAAACTCTATGAGGCACTTGAAGAATCCATTAAGTTCGACAATTATGAGCGGTTTATGATTGACGTCGGGAAAAAGAAGCTAAAAGAAAAGGAGAACAATTGTGATGGAATCATTGATGAAGAACCAGAAGATCCTCCTCCACCTCCACCACCAACGGGCGCTGAACTTCGAGTCGGTGATCCTTCTACGACAACCAACACACCTCCACCACAACCACCATCATCACCGCCAAAACCTTCTAATCAATCGGGTCCTACAAAAGAACAGTAGTACTAAGAAATATGTTGCCTGGATGACGGTTGATTCAAGGTTCACATCCACATCCACCTCAATTCACGATGATCAAATGGTTCACGAAGAGTCGCATGTCATGGCCGACTCAAGATTAGATGAAGATGATGCATCTACGAAGCATATTCCTAAGCCATCGAAGATTGGTTTGATACTTACATGGTCGGAATCGCACTAGCACATCCGAGTAGCTCCTTCAAGAGACACAATTCAAAGTCGCATTGTGGAAGATAGACCTCCTTCTCCGTAACCTACATGGACCATCCCAGGCGACTTTATGATTCCCGACAACAATTGGGCATCGCCTATCACCAATAATTATGAAGTTCCACCAAGACTCTCTTCGCACTACACCGAGACATGGGAAGTTTTATTAGATGGTTTTGTGAACGGAAGAGTATCTCATCCATAACTCCAAGAGATCTTGAAGGACAAGCTTATGAAATTGTCAAAGTCTTCCACTGATGCAAATCATCTTCAATATCGATGGAAGAATGCCATATGATCTTTGAATGATCAAGTCGGTGAGCAAACCACCGCTTCAATGTCAACAAATCTCTTCCTCTTGGTGGTGAACCCGGTCGATGACCATTCAGCCGAATTCTTCTTCAATCACGACTGGACTATCTGTGTGCTCGCTCACGAAAGAAGACCCGCTCTATCAATATCAAAGATGAAAGTCGCAACCTACTCGATCGTGGGCTCGAACAGATGGTTCCCGATCAATTCAGGGTCGATGAAGAACAAAAATATGATATTGCCGCTTCTTATGGTATTTCACCGGTGGTTCAAAAGAAGAAGTTCTACATCGAAAGACATGGTGTCGATAAAAGACGCAATGATGTCGATCAAAGTCGCAAATCTTAAGTGTTGTTCGAGTAGAGATCTTCCTATCTATGGATATGAGTACTTGAAGAAGATAGTCCTTAAAAGAGCGCACCTCAAAGAGTATACTATTGAAGAGAACGACTTCAAACATCTCCCGCCAAATGATTTCAAAGATCTCTATCTCTTAAATCTTCAAGGACACCTTGAGCATTTACCGTCCGTGAGAAAAGGCCCTCTCGCACTGTCACTCTTTAGATCGGGGCCAAGTCATTCGAAACGAGTTGAGGACTTTCACTTGGCATTGAAAGCTACCAAACCAGATCAACCTTACAAGTCCACAATGGAATGCAACTGGGCATGAATTTCATCGCGAATACAAAGTCCTTGACACCCCTAGAGCCGCCATCTTCACCGATGATATGGATCTCGTATGCTTATGCGCCTATGTGAGCTCTACAAGTTTAGTGATGGTACTCTCAAATTGGTCAAGAAGAACTTGACACCGAGTGAAAGAAGCCAAAATTGATATGAAATCTTGGGTTAAAACTATTTTTAGACCGATGATGACTTGAAGAGGTGTGAACACTTCATTGCCGCAATCGACGAAGACTCAAGACACGAAGGATCTTCCGCAGCCTTGAAAGTTTTGTTGGTGGAAGGCTTCGTGATGGTCACTACAAACTTCTTCGTGAGGACTGAATGAAGACATCTTCTGGAAGCGCTTTATGTTGTGTTTTTAATATGTGTAATATGTGGTGTACTAAATGTGAACAATCAGAAACTTGTAATAGTGCTAGGATTTGTATTGTGGTTTCCCTTGTAAAAAGGAAACATCCGTGTTGTCCACTCGATCATATAAAACCGGACACATTTTTCTCCTACAAATATTTTACCTCATACATATTTAATCACTTGAGATCCAAAATCTCAAAGGATTTAAGATTTTGATCGGGGAGAAAATGTGATATAAATATGAAAGATGTTAAAAGATAAGATGACCAATTTTTGTGCATACTTCTCTCTAATATGTGCTAAACAATTTTCGAATATCGAAGCATATATTAAGGGGGAGAATTCTCTTTGCAAATTCAAGTCATCAGGGTACACAACTTTAAATCTTTCTAAGGTACCTTGATCGTATGGCTTCTAATCCTTTGGTGATCATGTATGCACTTCTTAATGGGTTCCCTCTAGTATGTGCAAAACTCTTTTCAAACCTCGAGGCACATATTGAGGGGGAGCAAATTTATGGAAACCTCATCCTTCCTGGAAATGCTTTATCTACTTGATTTGATCAAGGAAGTGATGGTGATATTTTTTAGAAAATAGTAATCAAAGAAGTAATTTCTTCCTCTTGCCTCCTTGTGCAAAACGATTTCAAACAATTCATGCACATGTTGAGGGGGAGCACTTATTCTAAAAATATCAAAAACAATTCAGGTACAAAATGTTTTGATAATATATCACAAGTATCTGGATTGATTTTCAAATGGTTTTCAATTGGTTCCATATGAAAGATGAACAATACCAAATAGACCGACCAACTTTACTTCATGTACGGTGATATAAGGATGATAAGGTTAGGTATTGGTTCCCATGATCCGCCAGAACCGGAGGGATCTACCCAGGGACTATCCACTAGTTATTGTAGAGTTCTTAGGTATGATGATAAAAGGAGAAAATGAGGAATGGGAAGAGTGCATCGAGACCGAGCTAGTATCGAATAAACCCAACAAGGTTCTAGTTATGAAGTCTCGGTAAGCACCGGAAGGGGTTGAAGAATCAAAAGAATTGAATGAGAAAAGGGTGAAAACAAATAGCCTCCATTTATTCAACCTTAGGGCGTAAACCGGTTCAATTCATATGCTACCGATGGTAACATCGGTATTGAAGACAAGACGTCATGGACCCAAGTGACGACCGCACTTCAACTTTCCAAACCACTCAAGTTCCTCTTAAAAGGACTTGTTTCATTCTCATGGGGAACCGACATTATCTATCGACTTTCTCTTAGAGATTGTTGATATTGAAGAAGGAGACCTCTCCCTAGTCTCCCAAGACAGATCCAAATATGCACAAAATTGAGTCTAGAGCCACGAGATCATCAATAAATCTCATTAGGACACTTTCAATGAAGACTCTGCTTCACACAATGTGGAAAGAGATTATATCTTGAGTCCCACGCATTATCCTTGTGGTATTACCGAACATCCGAGTGATGTGTATACATATTCACTATGAAGATGGAAAGCCTTCGAGCCAACATCAAACAAGCTCTCGGTAGGTGGCATGTGAGATCTATTATATAGATCATCCATGTGACAACCGAATGAAACAATGGGGCGATTCAATCTCTTGAATCAATCTCGTTCGAGTTATGGATTGACGGATACCTTTGAAAACCGTCTTTGTGCTTAACTACTCTTTTCTTTAGCACATCGACCGTGTACTCATTTTTCAAACCAAAAGGTGTTATTATGATTGATAATTGATTTTCAATAAAACCTTCGTGTATTGCAAAAAATTTCTATTGAGCAATACACGATTGCTTTTCAAATCTCTTTTCATCAATCGGTGGACTTAAAATTACCGGTTTACTCACTCCGTGTTGTCTTCTTTGAGACGTTCCGGTTTGAGAACAACTAGAACATTGCGAAACCCCGTCAAGGAAATTCTTGAATTATACCGATCACAGCAAGACATGTATCGATCAACGGGAACCCGGGCGTGTACCTCAATTCAACGAAGTGATCAAAGACACTTTCGTGCGATTTATTGCTAACTGTTGTATGCGTGTACGCCCGACGCTTGCGGTGATCGAATGAAGCGGTCAATCCATAGCCGCATGCTCACACTACACATTCATCTCAAATGAAATCATGATTAGTGCATCAATGACTCGATATTTTCACTCCATGCTTCGCTTCACGCCAATATCATGAATCAACTAAAGCTTCCGCAACTCGATGAGAAGATATCATGATCCAGAATGTGAGCATGTCGGTCCTAAAGTCACAATACCACAATGGATGTCTCAGAGATTTTTGTTAGCTGATGATCTCAAGAGCTGGCACTTAATTATCATCTCATGGATCATTAATGACCTCCTCTTTAAAGTACAAATTTATGCAGACATTGAAGTTGCACTACTTATGCACAAAGATTGCGAAGTTGAAATGTTAAAGTCTACGAGCTCAAGAACAAAGTCAAGAATAGAATGCTAGGATTTGAAATGTAAAACATGGGGTGACCTCCCTTAGGGGGAGATTGTTAGGAATTAGAAAATTTCAGTATTGAAGAGTCGGTCACCCCAACTATTATCTAGCATAAGTTAGCTCGTAGACTTGTCGTTATTTACGTATTTATGTAGTTAATTAGTTAGTCTGTAGTGTAAAATAGTTTAGTGCAACACCGTGGAGGAAGGACGGTCTTTACCCACCGTATCCCCGATCCACAGCCGTCAGGAGGTCGCTTTGTTTGTAACCTATAAATACCCTCTACCTTGCAAGGTAGAGGGTTGGATGTTCTTTGATAATCTAATATTCTACAAGTTTCTCTTACTAGAATATCTCACTTTCTCTCTCTCTAAAATCATCTATATGCTCATTGTGTTAATGTTATGATATGTAAGTGAAATCCAATATCCAACAGGATGAAATAACAAATCACCATAAACATAAAAAAATCTCAAGGAATGCATACAAATGAATAAAACAATGTTGAGAAGGGGCATAGTAAAACACACTACCCTAAACAAAACGAATGTTCCTTCTTTCTGGACGATTAGCAGATCGTTGCTTTAGTCCTTCGAGTTGCATTTCCCACACCATTTTTGAGAAATGTACATTTGGTTCACGGCGAACATGGTCTCCAACTAAGCTCAAGTGATACTCTCGTCGAGAGGTTGGGACAGAAAGAACTTCATACGCCTCTCGCAACTCCACAAACTTTTTGGCACATTCCTCCTTTTTTGAAGTTAGAGCGACATCCGGATGGAGTTGAAGAGCCTTGGCGCGGTATGCTTTCTTGAGGTCATGGAAACTAACATTTTCGGATTCTAATGAAAGAACTTGGTACAAATTCTTCTTTTTGCTGTGCATGTGCAACTCGTTGGCTCTACAAGATATACGTGTGACTTTGTTACCAAAAACATTTTGTTTTTTAAGAATCATATCACTTTTTTGCAACAAAAAGTTTATTTTCAAAGACATATTAATTGTGGTTGTGTGTGTAAGTATGTTTGTTTGTTTAAGGAAGAGAAGTCAATGGGGAATGGAAAGGTGTTGGGTGCATCTATATATATAAAGAAAAATAAGAAAACGAAATATAATATTAACAAGTTGGAACACGGTTTTGAATGTTAGTTTGGCTACTACCGTGATCTCCATGTGGAAGTTTCCATACGATCTCTATTGTTTGCATCGAGTTCATTGTTTGACATCACCTTGGTAATTATAACCGCTAATGCAAGACGCGTTCAACCTGGTTTTCGTAAATAGTTAAAACTTATCGGTTATATATGTTTCACATTACGACTGGAGCATTAGTTTAATGGGTGGAGCTCTCGTGCTTGAGTCAATAGACCCGGGTTCGAGTCTCATCCTTGGCATTTGCTTCAGATAAGTACCCACCTCCACTGGAGAGACTTTGTGGACAAAGAGATCGGAGGTCGAGTCTCTGCTCGTCTCACTCCAGGTGGTGCTCCTCTGGGTCAGGAGAGTTTTCGGAGCTATTACTTGTGAGGTGGACAATGGCTGGTGCCAAAAGGCATCCGGAATCAGGATGTTCTCGCCAATCTAAAACTTTTTTTGAAATATATGTTTCACATTTATATGGATCTTGTACATGTAAATCGCGAGTGTGCTAGACACGAGTTAACAAAGGTGTGACAAGAAGGTTGTTCAATCATAGTTTAGTCACCTTGGCCGAATTTTTATGGCTCTTAAAAATGTGTCTAAAAATGTATTCTTGAATGAGTTTGAGCGCGCATTTGAGTAGTTTTGATTAATTAGTAAGTTTCAGTGAGAAATTGATAACAATTTAACTTTCATTGAAGTTTCTTTAAAATAAAGCTTTGTTCTAACAGACACGCAATGAATGGGTGCAGGCAATGAGGATGAGACTGAGTCCCTAATCATAATACTTTGTATATTTTTAGGACAATAATTAGACATTTTCAGTCACATGATAATCGACTTATTTAATGTTTGAGAAACTTTGTAGCCCTCTTTTCTCGTATTTACATGCCATTTTATCCACACTACGTGTACATATATATGACCTAAGGACAAGCGTGACATTCGCGCAAAAGTGACTAATATAGATAGCTTCAGTTTGCCATTTTATGCTCTTCTGAAGTTTTCGACAAAGACTGCCAAGTTGTAGCGTCGGTGATGTAACAATGGCTTGTTTACTAAATTAAGTGTCTTGGACATATTGTCATATTAGCCACTTAATTGAGAGAGAGAAGTTTTGATAGACCTCCTGTTAAGATGAATTAAAGGATTGAGTACACTCATTAAGTTAAGAGTAAACACCCCAAAAAAAGAATGGAAATGGTGGTGTGTCATATTTTTACTTGGGAAAAAAATTGTGGCATGGGGCTGGTTTAAAATAAGGTTTGAACAGTTTTTAATGTATGGTAAGAGCATCTCCATTTATAGTTGTCAGGATCCCGATCCCGATCCTGATCTTCGGATCTTACGATTTTACAATACTGCAAAGCAAAAACGATCCGGATCCTACATAGGATCTTTGCAAGTTTAAGATCTTATAGGATCCCGATCTTGACCATACGATCTTAAGATCTAATCCGATCCGATCTTACTTTTCTAGGATTACAAACTAAAAAACTATAAATTTATGGGTTATTTTTTCGTAGAATTCAAAAAACAAAATGTTAATCTTTTTAAACATTTTATAATCATAAATTAGGACAACATTTGTATGAAACATTCATAGTATTTTGTGGTTTTAATGAATTAGAATTTGTAGATTTGTATAAAATTACATAAACTATTAAGAAATAACATTAGAGTATGATCTTAAGATCCCGATCCGATCTTACGATCACGATCTTGCAAAGACAAAAACGATCCTGGGTAGGATCCCGATCTTGACAACCTTGTCTCCATTCATAACACAAGTTATAGTTTAACATCGTCCACGTCAGCATCACATCAGCTTTAACATTTCACCTTAACATCCTCAAAAAACACCCACAACAATAACATCCCAAGTTAAACTTTAACATTTCATATTTTCAATTTCAACCCCTAAACTAAAACAAACACTTCATTTATTAAAAAACATATCACATTTAACATTAAAACACAAAGTACATTAAACGTTAAACACGAATTACATTAAAAATTAAAACTACAACGCATACTGATGAAAATAAAACTACTAAAACTTAAAAAAACGAATCATCTGAGACCCAACCCTCAGAACTTGAAGGGGAATTAAACTCGCCATTAACGAGCCGAGTCTCCATTATGTCAAAATAGTTATCTTGAAGATACTGAGCTTCCTTTGCTTCTTGCTCACGACGAGCAGCTTCCTCGCGTGCCTGCTCTTCCATAATCTCCCTATAGTTTTCAAGATCTTGTTCAAGTTGACGACGGGAAGCCTCACTTAACATGAATGGGTTGTTTTCAAGATCCACCTGTGGAGTGTTGACAGGTGGAGTTGGAACAATTGGATTGTTCACAGGTGGAGAATTTAAAAATACATTTTCCGGTTGGAAAACCGGAAAGACAGATTCAGGTGGTGTTGAGTAAACTTCAAACTATGGTAGAGTTGGAAAGCTGGTTTCCGGCAACTTTTCTGGACTTGGGAATTGCTGAGAAAAATCTTTGCAAGACATTTTTTTGTGTGTGAGTTGTGTGTGTAACTTGTGTGTGTTGTGCGTTCTAAACAACTCTGGTAGAGTTGTATATATAGGCAGGGTTGATTTTGAGTTTGAATAAATCCCGCTCATATTTGATTTTTAAATTTCAAATTTGAATTTGAATTTATCCCGCCCAGAATTAACCAGTATAATTTAAATTTGAATTTGAATAAGTTGAGGGGGTGTAAGTGAAAATTTATTTGAAATGGTTTAGGGGGGTGAAATGATTTTTTTTTACGTTTAACGCCCGTTAGGGGCTTAACTTTGCCCCAATAACGCCGTTATAACGCGGCCCTCCCATTGGCTAACGCCATATAACGCCGACCATTTGAATGTTAACGCCAAGCCAGGCGTTATTAATGTACATGCTCTAAGGGTGTGAGTTTCACCAAGAGCTTACAAGTTTAAATCTCGAAAGCTGCAACTTTTTAAAGCAACCCAGACTAGCCAATACAATACAGAATAGCGGAATTTTAGTGTTTTTCCAGACTCCACGAGTCTTGCGGCACTCCTATTTTAAGGTCAGGATTTATCCGTCGGGTCATAAAAAATTACTCGAATAAGGTATCTTTTAAATAACAAAAACCAGATTGGTTATCATGTATTCTTAGAGCACTCTCAATGGTTAACGCCGGACCGGTGTTATTTCGGCGTTAACCATTGCGAAGCCGGCGTTATTCCGGCGTTAAAGTGCCGGTGTTAACACCATAACACACGGTTTTTTTTTTTTTTTTTTTTTTTTTGCCCTAAATGAGGGGTTGTTTTTGTAAATTGTTGGTGAGTTAAGGTTTAACTTGGGAATGTTATGATTGAGGGTGTTTTTTTGGTGAGTTAAGGTGAAATGTTAAAGCTGGTGTGGTGCTGATGTGGCACGGTGTTAAATGATAACTTGAGTTACCATTGGGAGTGCTCTTAGAGCACTTGGAACCATAACATGTGTTAAAGTTTAACCTCCTGCCACGTCTGCGCCACATCAGCTTTAACACTTCACCTTAACTCACTAAAAAACACCCGCAATCATAACATTTTCAAGGTTAAACCTTAACTCACAATTTGCAAAAACAACCCCTCATTTAGGAAAAAAAAAAAAAAAAAAAAATCATGCATTACATGGGTAACGCCCAATCTTTAACACCCAAATAACATCGACCATGGTATGGTTAACTTGGGTTAACACCGGATAACTTGAAAATAACTTGGGGAGCACGTTATTGTTGCATATGCTCTTAAGCAACCATATATAAAGATTACAAATAGACCTTTAGCGCAAAAAACATGTTTGAACCAACTAACTTTATGAATCATCTAACATCACCCCACATCTAATAAATTTAAGATATTAGACGAGCACCCGTGCATAACAAAAAGATTTTATAGTTGCAGATAATTTTAGTGATAAAATAAAATTTATGGGTTTGAAGATTTGGGGATTAACATAATGTTTTGAAATCCGGTTCGACCCTAACGGTTTAACTGGTTGAATCGTTCCGGTAAAAAAAACGGGTCAAATTAAACCAGGTCAACACGTCGGGTTTGAAACGGTGACCCCGGTTTTAGAAGTTGAACCGTTCCGGTCGAAAAAACGGGTCACATTAACCCAAGTCAACCCGCCGGGTTTGAAGCGACCCGACGGGTCAACCCGGTTTTCGATGTATATCTTTGCATATGCTTTTCGAAAATAATGTAAAAACTTTCTAAAATATTTTAAGTTTTTTATTTTTCCTTTATATATGGCATATATTTATCCACCAAAATCTTTTTTAATTAGAAAAATAAAATATAAAAATTATTTTAGAATATCGATAAAGAAAAATAGACTATAATATTGAGATGAAAGTATATTACACCAAAGATATAAATAGCGTGAGACGTGACGTGGCGGCATGACCAGATCTCGCGCTTTAGAAAACGCCTTAAAACTTATGGCAAAGCTTTAACATTTTCTAAGACATAATTTAAAGCGGCAGAAGATATGAAATTTTTTATAGATTTATATATTATTTCATATTTCATAAATATCGAGTTTATAAAAAGTGTTATACATAAAGAATTACGTAAAAAAATTATCTTTGCATGTAATCTTCTTCATTTCTTTCGATAAAACATTATTCATCGGAGTTAAATTCAAAAAAAGGCGTCACGCCTCGCGCTTTTTCATGCTTCATCTCACGTCACGCCTAAATCCGATGCCTTGATCTATTACGTAACGTGAATGTCACGCCTCACGCCTTAGTGCCTTGCCTGAATCTATAAATATAAAAATAAAAAGTATAATGGGCTAAATTGTTGGACTTAAAAAACCCAAGCCCAAAACTCTCCTCCATGTCGGTTTAGTACTTTCGTCCCACCTGACTTGTTCACCAAGACTTTTATAAAAGTCAAAAAGCACTAGGGTTCCAATATCATAATTCATCACAATCGAAACATTGAAAAAATAATGGTGAAGAAATCGAGTGAAAATGCAGCAATAGCTCCTTTTTTATTAAAATGTTATGAGATGGTTGATGATCCATCAACTGATGATTTGATTTCATGGAGTCAAACTAATGATAGTTTTATTGTCTGGGATGAGTCTAATTTTGCTTCTCACTTGTTGCCCAACTATTTTAAGCATAGTAATTATGCTAGTTTCCAACGTCAACTTAATATCTATGTAAGTAATTATGTGTTAATGCTGTTGGGTTATTTTAGTTTAAGAGAGTATTGTTTTCTGTGTTAGTCGACCAAAAGGGTTACTAAGAAAAATAAATTATGATTGGTTTAAGGGGCGGAGCCGGGACTCAAGTTTAGGGAGTGCTGCTTTATTAGAAATTAATAAAGTACAAATTAAAATTTGGTTAGTCACTCTACGGGCTCGTCCCCTGAATCCCTGATTGGCTTGGATTTTGGTGTTTCTTGCATTGTGTTTCACTATTGGATTAGCTTAGTTGAGGCTTGAGACAGGAAGTATGTTAGGATTGTCACGAAATAGGCTGGTGCAAGATGAATTTCAGTAAGTCAGGGCGACTAAGGCTATTTGTATGCATTTTATTAAATGTTGCAACCATGTTTTATCTAGTTAAGGGTTGTTGCTTGTTAGTTAGTCTTTCTCCAAAGAAAGTTATTATTTTCGTGTAAAAGAACTCTCGGTTTTCATATATTAAAAAACTAAGCAGTAACTTGTTGCTTGGCCTCCCGCTTTTATGGAACGCTGAGAATCCAGTTTTGTAGAAGTTGGTTGTTTTTTAACAGCGTGGCTTACTGCTTAACCAACCAATGTCTTAGATTTACTGTTGCATATGAGTCATGGATGGTGATTTATTTATGGCCCCTTGTATTGGTCCATTTGTGAAATAGGTGAGTTCTATGAAATCATAAGAGACATAGAACACCTTCACATTGTAACAATAAAAACTTAAGATGTAGATTAAAACAGAATGTGGCTGGTAGCCTGACACTGACTTGTTTTGCGATTAGATGCATCATCTTTGACTTATGTTGTTACTTGCATATGATCTATTTATAATTCAAATCTATCAACACTCGTATTAGGAGCTTGTAAATACAGACAACATTCTTTTTTTGAAGTATTATATACTTCATGTCATGACCCTTATATACTACATATCAATAACTGATACTTAGGAGTTAGAGACTAACTAGTTTTCTACATACAAAGTAATTTCCGAGGAGTTAGTTATCATCTTGTATCTTTTTAATTGCAGTGCTGATATCTTGATCAAAAATTATTTCAGGGATTTAGGAAAACTGATACAGATCGATGGGAGTTTGCAAATGATGGATTTATCAAAGGCCAAAAGCATTTATTAAAAACTATCAACAGAAAGAAGGGAACAAATGTCACGGTCCAACAAAAGGTCATACAGCAGAAAGACCCTGAGCCCGAGATCATACATGTCAGCAGAGATGATGAAAGCCGTCATGCCCACCTATGGAAAGAAGTTGAGTCTCTCAAAACCGACAAGAATATGTTAATGCAGGAGCTAGTGAAACAAAGACAACATCAAGAAACTTCGCGAACCAAAATGTTGGTTCTAAGAGAACAACTAAAAGGCATGGAAAAAAACCAGCATCAATTGCTGTCGTTTATAGTAATGGCCATGCAGAGCCCCGGATTTATTGCTCAACTATCTCCGCAAGTACCAAGTAAAACTATAATAAAACCTGTGACAGATGATATAGATACGATAGTTGCACCGCATGACCGTGCAATTGTGAAATATCAGCCACCAGTAGAATCACCAGCCTATATTTCTGAAGATTCACTTGAAATGGGTCTTACCTTAGAGGAAATAGAAGATATTTTGATGAATGACACACCAGGGTCGACAGTGGATGAGGGCATGGATTCGACAGAAAATTATGATTCAGTTACAATTCATGATCTGCCTAATTGTGATAGTATGATAGACGAGTTTCTATCTAGTCCCCTGGAGAAAAACAAAATCACTGTAGATCATACAGATGACGAAGTCTGGTCCTCGGAAATGGAAACAGATGAGTACAGATTTTTGACAGAAGGTTTTGAGAAATCGCTGATTGTTTCGCCAAGGAGTGGAACTTCACCACTTACCGCATTCAATTAGCTTGTAAAGGCAATATGGAATGCTAATTTTTATACCTTTTCATATGGCATTACACTCAACTTGATTCAGTCTTAAAGTCGATTTTGCGGTCTATTAGAGCCCCAAATTTTGTATATTAATGATAAATATAAGGAGTTTACCTACAGCCTGTATTATTTCACAGCAAAGCTATGTATTTCATGTACCAAGACTACGCGCCATTATAAATTTCCCTCTTGTATTTATCTCCTAGCTTTTCTAATTTTCATAGTTACTTATTGATTACATTTAACATTAAAGGTAAAGCGAAACTCTTCACCTCTATCTATCCCACATTTGTCCAACGATGCCCCTTTGGATGCTCTTTTATGGTTTTTGTACTAGGTTAGTTACTACTTCAATATCCTTTTTAGGTAACATGGTTGATGGTTGGTAAATAATAGAATAGTGAAAACGATGATCAAAAACTTGTTCTTGAATTCTATATCGTGTTTTATATCCCAATTGAATTGGAGTTCATTAATGATTTGTGTTTATTAAAACTGCGTTTTTTGACTTTTACTTTCTGCTTTTTCCTCAAAATCTCCCCCGAACACTAGACAAGAAACCTGCAACTCATGTTTTATAAACTCGTGTAGAAGATTAAGGCATGAGCAAGAGAATACTGTATTACTGTCAAAAGCAGAAGCGCTAATGATCAAAACGATTTCTGATTAATATGAGGCTAGTGACGTCAATATCCAACAATGTACTCTTTGATTGTAGTTCTATGTATTTCATGAACAGCAATCTCAAATCCTTTCTGTATCATTGTTTGTTGTAACAAGCAATTAGGTATGGTGGGGGTTATAACAAAGTTTTTGCCCAATAACAAGTATATAACACAAAACCAAAATAGCACCATCTCTCGTAATTGCTAGGTGCAGTGCGGGTTATCCGCAAGTTATCTGCACTGCCACCTCAGCTTTTATCATACTCTTCCCAATAACATTTCTATAACACATCACAAAAAATAAATAAATAAATAAAACCCACTTTACACTAATAAACTAAAATAATATCAAAAAACACACACAACCCGTGTGTTATATATGCGTATAACGTGGGCGCCTATGAGTTACCTATAACACAAGTGAAGGTGCAGTTAAACATGGTATAGATACCAAATTTTCCCTATAACATTCCTATAACCCATTGCACCGAGTTCTCTTAGTTATGGGATCTTGGGACCCACACGGTTTAATTTATTTTACACTCAAAATAAAATAAAAAATACCCTGATAACCCTGTTATTGTTTAATGGGGGAGCTACAACGTGCAGCGGCAACATGCATATTGTGGCACCATAGCTTCTATAACGCTGCTATAACACAGCTTATGAACCCTCTTAGATACATTGCCAAGGTTCATCTTGATCATCCCATAAAATGATTTTAACATTTCTCGAACACTAGGAACTGTAATCACATATTTGAAATTCTTCATATCAAGAAAGATAAAACATCATCTAAAACTATGAAATAATGTGTGTATTACATCATTGTAAACTGATACAAAAGATTAAATGAACTAAAAAACGAATAAAATCATGAATCCTTCATCATGCAAAAGTAAATCTGCAGTATATTTACATAATACGAGTAACTAAATACTTCATACAACTTCTAACGGACTTTGAGTCCTATAGACCTTTGTAGGTACAAAAAATCACTCAATTCAATCTATATTACAAACTTCTCTTTTTATCATTTTCACATTCTTATTTTTCCTTGTTCAACATATGTTTAATAACGAAAACTTGACAAGAAGGCGTATTTTCCCTTTATTCATGTCAAGTTTAGCCCCGGTGACTAACCAATGTCCGGGATTGTCCCTTGGTCCTCTACACACTTGTGTCATATCAACAAACTTCAAAAGTTTTGGTGTTGCTACCTCCACGGGTGGCCCATTTGGATAAATGCCCGAATCTACCACCACATCTGATGATCTTAACTCTTTCTCAGGATTTCCTGACAGTGTTGTACTTAATACTGACATAATTCCTGACGACCGTGTAGACTGATTGATTTGGCCAATAGTCCAAGATGATTGAACAATGCACGAGCTAGAAACTCTAGAGTACAATAACCGAAGATGCAAAATGCTCTTTGAGTCGTGCTTTTTGACATGAAGTTGAGCACCTGTAACAATATATGAGGCATCTTTTCCAGGTACAGCCCATTTAGGATCATACTTTACTGGCACCGTGCTTATATGAGAAAGTTTCTTCCATTGAATTGGCTCATAAAAGCGTGGATCGTCAATATCTTCTGATCCACGCCAATTTACAGCTTCACTTATTCTATCTCGATATAAGACAGGTGTCTCAGATAAGTGTTGAAGGTGTATGGCTAGCCTGTTACATTTCATACCCTCAAGATAGAGCCGCATTCCCGTTACAGGCTTCTTTGATATTGCAACCTATGAAGGACAGTTTTGGCAAATTAATAGTGTCACTCGGATCAGGAGAATTATAACCATATTATGATTTACATATTTTAAACACTGTCTTACTTTATGAAGAAAAAAAAATATTTGTCAACATATGAATTTGAATTTGATGCGAGATATTTTAATTACCTGTGTAGTGTTGACATAGAGTTTGGGTCCCATCAAGTTGAAATTCAAGGCTGGGTTTCTAATGGCTCTATTTGTAGTTGGGCCTAGTGAGAGCTCATTGTGAATAGGAGCCCATAGTTTATGGGCTTGAAAGTCCAAAAAGTATTCCAAATCACCAATAGGAGGCTTATCTGCATGTCACAGTACCAAACACTATTATGTTAATATATTTTATACTTTTAATTACAAGGTTTGAATAATGTCAAAAGTAATATGGTGATAGCACAATTTGGCATAATGTAAACACTACCAAACACTATTATCTTAATATAATTTTTTTACTTTTAATTAGCTTAACTGCCATAACGAGAAAATGCAAAACTATGGTGGAAAGTTAAAGGAAAAGGGATGAACAATTGAATACGTACAACGAAGGTAGAGATTGATGGCATGCGATAAGAAACCCTTTCCAGGAGTACCAGCTGGTATAAGAGACGTGACTGGGATGAAGTCGAAGCTAATAGCGTCTGGCATTGATGGTACTGTCAGTAACCATTCACAATGCGACGTTGATGTGAGGTCTCCTCCTCTTTTTGAACACATTACGCTTAAACCCTACACCAAAAAAGCACGTACAAGTTCATATATATACTTTTAACAAGTTGATAAATAAATACAAGACTAGCTAGTTTTATCGTAGTTTAATACTACCTCCGTCACAAATTTTATGTCCATTTTGACTTTTTCAATCAAACTTTGACCACAAAAAGATATATTTAAGGTTAAAGTTTGATTGAAAAAGTCAAAATTGATATAAAATTTGAGACGGAGGGAGTAACTTAATTTGGTAAGTTAACATCATATACACTAAAAAATAATGCAAACCAGTGGACGCGTTTATGCAACGAAGTCAAAAATTTATGTTCATACATCATAAAGAAAAATATCACATGAAATGATAAAGAAATGTGAAAGTTCTCTTTGATAAAACTTGCACCACACGGCAGTTCGGCATTTATTATATTTAGCAAGTGACTACTGACTTGCTAGTAATTATAATAAGTCCAAAAACCAAAAATAAGTACATTATAATAAGTCTAGATTGTATGGTAGAATTTTATCCATTCTGGAAGGTCAAAACTGGCTAGTAACTTTACTTTTCGTCTCTACATAAATAGGGCATACATGGTTTTGAAAGATGTGTTGGAGGAGTGCGCCAAAGGTGCAATCACACAGGCTCATTATTTCTTAGATGAGTCTCGATACTTATCAATACTATATATTTGGGTTTAAACCTCGTGTGTGAACGTTTCTGTACTATAGTCTCTTTGGCTGAATACGTAGGTGTTTACATTATCTTGCAAAATGATCTAAAGCAACATGAACAAGTCCAAGACTGGTTAGGACCACCTAGACTAAAACCCATGCATTCCATGCATGTTGTGTACCTAATAATCATGTGTACCAAATGTGAGTTCTCATGACCCATATCGTTATGCTTTTTCAGAGGAGGGACCCATATTGTTACGTATTACTTTTAACAAAACTAAAAGTGGATTTATTGTGCTTCTATAGTTCTATGTACGATGATCAAACCTACATTCTTCGGTGTTGTAGAGGAGAAGCCGTTGAAGATCATTGGTTCTGGATCAAAAATACTGTCGAAAGCGGACGATGTCTGCAATTACATTTGTAGGAATTATTAGTAAGTATTACAATAACAAACACTAGGAAGCTAACTAGAATATACGATCTATAATTTCTCTGTAAATCATAACATTTGTTACACATTTTATGTGCAGGTATAAACATTTGTTACACATTTTATGTGCAGGTATAGATTACTTTTGTGCACTTTTTCCCACTTGGACTACACTATTGCTATACTTTTCTAAAAGCCTTTGAACAATAATCTAACCTTGTTCTTGTGATCCTTATTTTTAAGTTGATGAGGAGAGAAAGTGCATGCCCCATTAAACAATTGATCTCCAAGATCCTCTAATTGGTTTTTGAGCTGTGAAGGCTCCAAGTTAGACGATTTGCTTTGCTTCATCAATATTACATCTTGCCCTCCTATGCTTATTCCAACAATTATGTGAGTCCCATATTTTTCAATGAATCTGCCACCACATAAGTTACACGTCAATAAACACAAAATAGTAACGGGACCTTATGACAATCATTTGAGTTGTAAGCAATGTGATATATGGTTTGGACACAAGAAAAAAAAAGGCTTTCATCATTGCAGAATAGAAGGGTTGATCTCATGGCAAATCACATCGATACATGAATAAATCGTATAAATAACATGATGACCATACATGCACATGGATCATAGATGTTACGGTATTCCAAGAAATCATATCTGGATTATATGAGGAAAAAAATTATAGTTTTAATCACCGATTATACAACGAACTAGCAAGCCTGTTGCCACTTTAACTACGACAACTGGTAAATTTTGTGCATGCCAATGTTTACCATACCTTATGGCGTATGATATATATATGCCAAATAAATGATGAAAATAATTGAATATGTCAAAAATCACCATTATTTTGATACAGTTCACTAATTTGTCATAATGATTCAATTCATTTTGGTTCATGGATTTTTCTAATAGATATCCTTGTGGCGTTTGATGTCTACACCTAACCAACTACTCATATACTGCCTCCTTTTTAGTCATGGTTGGTTTATTAAATTAGATTGAATAATACACATTTTATCTACAAAAATCTTAGTTTACTTCAAAACATCGGATAACATATTCGAGTAATATTAAATAAGAATTTATAGAACCCAAGCTAACGTTTACCCTGACAGAAGGTACTGTGTTAATTAACCTATAGTTATGATAATTAAAAACGAAACTTAACCATCAAAGGGTTTGTGCCTAGTTGTTTTTCATGTGGTGTGAGATGCTCTTTAACAAAATGATCGTAGATTCAAGTTTCAGCTGAGACAAATGTATGCTATATTTAAAGTGACTAGCGTATATTGTGTGAAATTGTTAGCTGCTTTTTCTTTAAAAGAAAATCGATGAAAGTTTGTATATAGAGAAACAAGAAAACAAGAGCAAAAAGACACCCCATTGTTGACCTGGAAACAGATTAGAGGCCGTCATATAAATTGAAAGATGCTACAATACTGGCCATGAAAGAGATTAAGAACTTGAGTAAGTTCTTAATTTATTTTATTTTATAATTTCTTTTTCCGGAACAAGGCAAGCTTTATTTCATTAATGAAAATTTTAAGATGATGACATTGTTGTTTCTTAGCTATAATTCAATCTTCCTAGCTACTAATTGGTTTTTAATTTAGTTTTCATTATTCCATTGTATTTGATATGATGTGAATGTGTAACTAAACTAATCTTAATATGTACAAACGTAATAAAGTAAAAAACCAGTAAACCATTACAAAAAAGAATATCATTTGTTGATTGGACCATTTAATTTAAGAGCTAATAAAAGCCAAATAAAAAGCATATATTCCTTCTAATTCAGATTTGAGTAAGTTTAATATAATAACGTAAAATCAGCCGTTAATATCGTTTGAAATTATAGCAAGAATCATATATGACCATTCAAACATTGAAATACTTTTACCTGGCAAATTTGTTGACATTTATAGAGTTATTTCATTATTCTGACAAAGTCGGCACAATATTGTTCTTAAATAAAAATATATTTCATGCATTTAAAAATACAATTTTCAACGAGTTTATAACTAAACACCTTTTAATAATAATGAAAAATCATTATCCGAAATGTATTTCTTGACTTGGTCATTCGTAACTCGTTTTGGTCAAATGAGACATGTTTGCACCATAACAAAATCAATACATTCCCACCTACTGATCGATCATGCCTTGTTACATTGATTTGACTTTTATCATCATATCATGTTTCAAGCATTTTTTTTTAAGATCGATAATGAACATAGGTTTGCACATAATGATTGAAAGTTTGAAGCTCATATATAGCTATGAAAAGATAACAATGATGACAAATTTTTCGTACCTTGCAAGGGCAGGAGGATCCCATGTCGAAGGAACAGCGTTTCTAACTTCGTCGGATAGAATTAACGGATATCGATCAAGATGAACATTAAACAACACAATGAAGTAACCATCCAATCCTAAATACTTGGTGTTCGCAGCATCTGTAGCCCATGAGCCACTTTGAAACGCGAACATAGCATTAAAATATCCATTAGGGATTTTCCCGGGTCCGGAGCACTTTTTGTTGAAAAACTCTGACATCTAAGAGAATCACAGACCTGTTATTCCATAATCAAAGAGAAAACACACAAACCATTCTTTTTTAGTTTTAGAAGTTCAAAGCGCACAACTTACTTGATTGAAGTCAAGAATATCGGATTGGTAGCGTACACGATCGCCCTTGTCACATTTGATATCGGGTGATACACCTTTGAAAGACCCGAATCCAGGCACGATAAGCTCTTTTTCATTTTCGTTAAGCACAACTAAACGGTCTTTGCCTTTACAATACTTTAACCGAAAATCGGACGTTAGATCAAAGCCTTTTCCTAGACTGTTGATGGCTTTTTCGACAAGTTTTTCGCTCATCTTTTAGATATAAAACCTTTGGAGAGGGTTTTTGAATGAAGTTTGTAATATGAAAAGAAAATGTGGGGTTTTAATATGTGTGTCCGGAGAATGAAGATATGAGGATATAAGAATTTTGGCTGTAAGTAGGAAGTTTCATTACTTTGTTCGCTTATATCCAATCTCTCTTCTGACTGGTAACAAATTTGTATGCATAAAATTAATAAATAGCCGACCTAAATTGCAAATATAATACTGTAATATTCTTACTTACCATATTATATTGTTATTGTAACAATATATATACTCCATGTTAATAGAAATTCTTTCACGTTTTTTTATGTATTTTTATACGATAGTTTTTAACCTTGGGTTGTTAAATATGTTTTATTTATTATATATATATATATATATATATATATATATATATATATATATATATATATATATATATATATATATATATATAGGATAAAGATCAAATAAAAGACAAATATCCGTAAAAGATAAAAGATTTTTTTTTAAAAAGTTCACGAAAAATTAAAAAATCCCACAAGATCGGGTATGATGGTGCGTGAAAAGTTGTGAAAACTTTTTCTAAAAGTGGATATTTTTAGAAAAAATTATGAAAATATACGTTTGTGCATTAAATCTTTTTTTTGATCAAAATTGGTTTTTGCACCCAACTTCTGTGACTTTTTCATCAAAATAACATTCGATCAAACTAAAACAAGTTAAAATTTTGTGCATCAAAATTTTTTGCAGATCAAAATTGTTTTGTGCATTAAAAAAACGATCAAAACTCAAAATTATAAAAATGTTTTCACAAAAGTTTTATGCACCAACATACCCGATCTTGTAGGATTTTTGGGAATTTTTCGTGAATTTTTTTGAAAAAAAATCTTTTTATTCTTTTACGGATATTATATATTTATATATATATATATATATATATATATATATATATATATATATATATATATATATATATGAATCTTTTATATAAATTTATGTAAAACCTTCTTTACGTATAAGTTATATATAATACACTTGCACGCACAGGTTTCTATGTAAATTGTCCATTATTTATTAATACCGATTGATATTTTATATAAACTTTTGTTGGAAGAAGGATACGATTCTTTGTTTAATTAGCATAATGTTGAGGTTGATGTTATTTAAATTTAACTACTGACATCATATTATAGACATTATGCGGGTTTATGTATAGAAAAATCATTTAATTCACGTCATGATGGTATAGAAAAATGACCCTTTTTTCAACAATCTTGTAGGTATGTCGCAACGATCATATTCGTCAAACCCTCCTACACCTTCATCGACACTCAATATCTTCCTCACAACAAACCAATTTTCCTCCATTTGGTAGCTGTTGATACAAAAGTTGAGCGTTCCTTATTTGGACTCCGGTTCCCGTATCAATTGGATCTTGATGCTTGAGACCTGCGCACTAAGTAAACAGAAAACACCGTTAGGCTTATCGTGGGATTGTTTCCCACGATTATCCTCCGGCGTGAGAGTAAGTAATCGGTTTAGGGTTAAGTGGAGAGTTAGGGTTTTGAGATCGTACCTTTAATGATGGCCGAGATGCCCTTTATATATACACGAAATCCTTGTTGGTTTCGTGTTCCCCAACCTTCGGCGTATCCCGCCTAAGTCGGTTGGCTAATGCATATCCCATAAATAAGAGATATCCAATATCAAGGCCATAAATAACTTCGGGTTTGGGCCTTCGTGAGCCCAAACCGTTACCGGGTTAGCCCAGTCGTACTGGGCTCGCTAGTAGCGGTCATTGGTCGGGTTCGTGACCCGAATGAGGACTATACGTCATCATGTCCCCCCAGTCTAGTATGCGCAGTGACTTGCTGCGGATGCTAGACTAATAGTTGTATACCATAAATTCGGTGAAGCGTAGCGAAGAAGCTAAAAGAAAGTTTCCCGGCTTAAAGAATACATGGTGAATCTAGTCAAAATATTTCAAATGCACACCTCGTAAATCGTGGGAAAGTAACTGATGAGTGTCTAAATACTCATCATTTTTGTACAATATAAACTGCAAAATCATCTGAAAACGCTCAGAAATGCATCAAAATACTGAAAATATCTCAAAATTGTATTTTATATGTTTCGGATGCAAAATGTTTAAAATCGGATGAAAATGAGCAAAGTTTGCATAATTGGCGCTTCGGTCCCCGACTTTCAAAAAATGGCAAAACAAGTCCCCGAGAATTTTTAAAAATGGAAAAATATTATTTATGGCCCTTGGTTTATAAAGTTTGTCATTTATGGCCCTTAAAATAATTTTTGGAAAACTACAGTTTTGGTCCCTCAAGTTTGGTTGATTTGCAGATTTGGTCCTTGGAATTTTCAGATGATGTCAAGATTGGCCCTTGGAAAAACATTTTCAGAATGAACATGAATGACCCCTGGATTTTCAGAATTACAAGATTAGTCCCTTAAAAGATTCATGGACTCATATCCTATCCTAAGTTCAAATTCACTTTAAACCAAAAAAAACTACCCTTAGCCCAAACATTTACCCAAGCCCAATCCCTACCCATCCAACCCTAACCCGGTCAACCCAAGTTGTTAACAACCCCTCTCCTTCCTTCTTCATTTCCCGCCCAACACACATTAACACAACACAAAACACAAGAAACTAAAAAAACCTGTCAATCCCACTCCTCCCCCGACATATTCTCTGCAACCCAGACATAAACCCATCTCCCTTTTGCCCATGGCTGTCGAGCATTGGATGCAGCAAAACAGGAGACAGAGAGGACAGAGGAAAGAGGCGCGTGACTTGGCGTTTTTAACTAGACAAGAAGCAGAAAAAAATGAAAAAGAAGCACAAGGAGGAGAGAGAAAACCCCATAGCTGTTTAGTATAAAAATATTGTAGTATTTTTGTACGGGAGTTAGTTAGTTTTGTAGTGTTAATCTAGTTTTTATTTTTAGTCTAGAAATTCTTCTTCTAGTACCATTTTTTACTTTTCCTGTCACTTACATTTCTTGTAATTTTTAATTTCAATGCAATTTACTTTTATGTCTTAGTTCCAATTCATTCAAATTTATGCAGTTTTAATGTTCTTCATTTTTTGTCTGTCTTGAATGCTTGCTTCTACGTTGATGTTAAAAGTGTTTGATAGGTTTGTTAAAGCTCATTTGAGCTTGTGTTAAGTTTGCTAATCGGTTTATTAAAAGTTTCACGATCCCAAAATCAATTTACATCCTTTAAGGGGTGTTTGGATTTGCGTTATTGTGGGTCAAAACCATTTGTAACCCATTTTAGTTATCAAAATGGTTTTAATTGGTGACTTTTATGTTGTTTAGAGTAGTCTTAATTTGCAAAATAGTTTTTTGAGGTAGTGTGCTTTAATTTTTTTCTCTGATCCTTAAGTGTTCCCAGTGCCTGTTGCGACCCTCATTTTAGCTTGTCACAAGCTCCTTGTAAGTCGGGTAAGTGGGGCAAAAGTCAGTTAGGGTGGTGGACCTCATGCTCCCATAAGCTCAGGATCTTAGGTCTCCTCTAGCTTGCTTAAAAATAAGCTAGAAAAGCCCCTAGTGGGCTGTTGCAGATTCACTGTTACAGCAGGTAACTTGTAGATTTTGTTTGAGCTTATTGATGTTTCCTATTGCTTATGTCTATTCCCATTAGTTATTTTAGGTATGCTTAACTAGTGCTTATTCAGTTGTTAGCTTATTTGAAGCTTTTGCAAGCTTTCCTTGGCCTGCTTCAGTAGCAAATAGCACCACAACAACAGCCATCCCTTACTTTTTTGCTCAAATTTTAGGTAGTTTGTAGTTAGATTTAGGACTTGAATTTGGTTCCACATATAGCTTATAGTTTAGTCTTAATCTTCTTTGCTTTATTTCGGTCCTTAGTGCTTATTTAAGTTGCTTATTTTTGCCTTCGAACAAACCCACTTTGCCCTTTTAGAACTGTAACAAGAGCTTTCTGACTATGGTTGTACCCAATGACTTATTTACCCTTTCTTTGTGCTTATTTAAGTTTCCTTAGTGCCTTTAAGTCCCTTAGAGTAGTTAAGATTAGGTAGTTAGCTTAATGTAGCTTTTATTCTCCTTTAAGTAGCCTTCAACCAAACAACCATTTATATGTAATCTGTTGTGAATAAGCTGTTGGATAACAGCTTATTTCAGCTTTTCAAAGTTTGAGTTTTAACAAAAAAAATGCTTATTTTGTTCTAACTTTAAGTTTCATAAAGAAAAAATCAAAAAAATAAATAAAATCAAAAAGTGACAGCCGTGGGACTTGAACCCTGGTCTGTTACTTCCACCCACGCACAACACAGCACCAATCACATTACCATCTGCTCTAGACCTGTCTTGTGTTAGATATTGCTTTCCTATTTACTTGAATACACATTGCAGTTTTAAGCTTATTAACATTAAGTCCTTTTTAACTGCTGATTTCAAAAAGCAATAGGCAAGTTTTTATTTTTCTTTAATCCGGTAGTATTCAAAGTATTTATTATAAAATTTTGATTTTTCAAAACCATTTAGTATTTTTAATTAATTAATTAGTTTAATTTAGTTTTGAATTGTAATAAATAAAATAAAAGTCGAAAAAATACCCGGCTTTTCCTAAAATTATTTTTAGTCAATTAGAATGTAGGAAAATTGTTTTTACATTCGTAGGACTTTTATTTTACAAATTTTACGTTTTATCTTGCGCTCCAACAGTAATTTTGTACATAACGACGTTTTATTTTAAATCACGTTTTTAGATAATTTAAGTTTACGTTTTAATTAAAATAGTTTATTTAAGTTATTTTATTTTATAAATCAAGAAAAATCGATTTTAAAAATAGTGATAGCGTTTATTTAATATTTTTATCTTTTAACTTTCTTTAATTTGCATTTAAGCCTCGTAATTTGTTTGCTTTTCTTTAGTTATACTAATTCAAACCTTTTCTCGCTCAAATTCCTCGATCACTAAACGTTTGATAATCCATTGCACAACTCATTTGGGACATAACGACCGGGAAACACTATACTCCCAGATCTTCATTGAGTTCGTCTTGAAGCGCTTTTAAAATGGTTACGGTCCGCCATTCACAAGTGGCGGGCTTGTGTGATTTAGCTTGACTTGTTTGCACGCATCAAATTTTTGGCGCCGCGCCGGGAGTGTCTTTGATTCTCTTACGTCTAGCGATTAGTGATTTGGATATTCACTCTTTGTCTATACCATCCGTATGTGTTTATATTTTCTTTTCAAAAATCCAAAAGATTTTCATTCTTTGTTTTACAAAATGTTTTCAAAAATACCAAAATATCCATCTTTACCCTCTCACATCTTTGATTCTTCATCCCTACCCTCCGAAAACCTTTGATTCTTTCTATGTCTTATCCTCACCCTCTTGGTTGTCAATGGTGTGGTGGTCCTTATAATGGTGGCAATTGCCCCGGTTGTAGCATGGTGGAATCGGGAAGCGGGTCCATCTATAACCAAGATCCCTATTCTTACCATAACACAACCGATTTATTCCATCGGCTACCACATTGTGAGACTCGGCAGCTTTCTTGTTGTGAGTCTTGTGGTGGTTCACATTCCGATTCGATTGTCAATCGGAAACACGCTTGTCTATGAGCGGGTTCACGATAACAATTATGACTACAACACATACCACTCACAACCACATCGGTTTCTTGTTGTGAGTATTGTGGAGGTCCTCACTCTAGCTCGGATTGTCAAACAAGGAATCCATTTCCTTGTTACGATTACGACTCTTCGTATCAAGACCAACCTCCACGTACCAAATGATTCAAGCGACTCCTCATGAAACTACGATGGACCTTCTCATCAAGACTCGGAGTTATTAAAAGAACTTAAGGAGGAGTCGGCTATGTCCTCCCAAGATAATCCAAATGAAAAATCCATGGAAGAATTGTTAGTCAAGAACATGTCGCTAAATTAGATTCCCAGTTGCCGGTGAAAACTCTATTAGGGAATTAATTAAAATACAAAAGCGGCGAGATCTAGCTCTCGATTTCGTTTCATTTCGATGACGATGATGATGAGGATACACTTGATATCCTTCAATTCTATAAATATTCATCAAGTTCATCGGATGATATCCCCGGTTGAGGTTTCATCTCAAACAAGCGCTATCACACCAAGCTCCCACTCACTCTCTACGAACATGGGGACGAGCATCTTGACACTTGTTCACGAAAAGGAATCGGACGAATTCATAAAGTCTAGTGTTGAGGACCTTGTCCCAATCCCGAGAGAGTCACAGGAACTTTGACCATATGTGTGATTCTCTTTCCCTCTTGAGTGTTCAAATGATCATTTGGAAACTTTCTCCGATTTTAGTGACGATTGTGCTTCCTTTGGAAACATCGAGTATGTTGAGGCATCACTTCCACAATCGATGTCGATCCCTTCTTGAGGAGTTCTCCGGTGAACTCACTCACATCAATCCACTCTTTGATTTGAAGCCGATCCGGGAGGCGAAAGTCTCCTTGATAATGATCGTTCACTCACTTCTCATCCCAACAATCCAATAGAGAATGTTGATCACTTTGTTCCCGAAACATTCAAAGCTACTTTCACCAATCCTCTATTTGAATTCGACTCTGAATTCACTTTAATTTCTGAGAATCCACTCTTTGATACTCAGATTGAGGATAGTGATGAGCCCACAATGGAACAAGAGTTCACAAATTCACTTCATGTGAATGATTCTCTTCATAAAGAGTTCTCCGGTGAACTCTCTCATGACATATCTCCTCCGGAACATGATCATTTCTATTTTGATCTTGAGGATGATATTGGCTCGGAGGAAGGTGTACTCTATCATACGAGTTTGCCTATTAATGATACTACCTCACCCTTCCTCCCGATCGTCTACATTTGAGGATGAAGAATGGATCTTGATTGTTATCAAGACCTTTCTTCCTTTCCTCAAATATCTTGTGTTCTCTTCATCTTCACTCTTTCGGAATGAAGACACAATCTTTGACCCCGCATTTTCACTTATCATTTTGAGCGGTTCTATGTATATCTCATCGGTGTGGAACTTTCACGTGCTTCAATTGTTTGTCAAACATCTTGAATGAAAGTCCGATGGAGATTGTTTCTTCCACTTTGCTTCCCATGAACAAATGAATGCGGGTCGAGTCGAGCTAGCGACTCGAAATCAAAACAAGAGACACACCATATGGGTTTTCACCCATATTTCGTCTTCTTACCCTTTCTACCACCTAAGTGTGGGGTGATGCCCACATGTTTTAAAAAAAAAAAAAATCATCTTTCTAAATAATGGCGTAGTATTTCCCTTTCACGTTCTTTGTTTCGGCATAACCGGGTACTTTGAATATTGAGGGCAATATTCATTTCTAAGTGTGGGGATTCTCACGAATTTTATCATGTAATTATACCGCCTAATCCCGTTTTGGCCAAAATTTTTTTGGAGTAAGTGTTTTACACTTTCTCATTTGGTTATCGATCCGCCATGTACGTAAGACAAAAGGATTAGCTAATCCAGAGCAAACGGCTCTTGGTAAAGATTTCTCAAATCCGTTTATATGGCTTGCAATTTGCCCAAAATTGTATGGTATTCAACTCACCATATCCTAAAAGTGAAGAGTTGGCTAGCCCGCAAGATTATGGCTTGTGGTAAAGGCATGGAAAAACCATAATTGGTAATCGGCTCACCAAAGATAATATTGATAATTTATCTAAGAGTTGGCTAGTCCGTAAGGTGCGGCTTCGGTAAAGACAAAATCAAATCCGTTGAAAGCGGTGGTTTGCTCAAAATCACATGGTTATCGGTGTACCATGGTTCTTACTTGAACTGAAACATTTGGCTACTCGAGTAATGGCTTTTGGTAAAGAGATTAAAATCCATTATGTTTTCTCAAATCATTGCTAGGGACTAGCAATATCTCGATCTTGAGGGATTGATGAGTGTCTAAATACTCATCATTTTGTACAATATAAAGCGCAAAATCATCTCAAAACGCCGTAAATGCATCAAAATACTGAAAATATCTCAAAATTGTATTTTATATGTTTCAGATGCAAAATGTTTAAAATCAGATGAAAAATGAGCAAAGTTTGCATAATTGGCAGTTTCAGTCCCCCAACTTTCAAAAAAATGGCAAAACAAGTCCCCGAGAATTTTTAAAAATGGAAAAATATTATTTATGGCCCTTGGTTTATAAAGTTTGTCATTTATGGCCCTTAAAATAATTTTTGGAAAACTACAGTTTTGGTCCCTCAAGTTTGGTTGATTTGCAGATTTGGTCCTTGGAATTTTCAGATGATGTCAAGATTGGCCCTTGGAAAAACATTTTCAGAATGAACATGAATGACCCCTGGATTTTCAGAATTACAAGATTAGTCCCTTAAAAGATTCATGGACTCATATCCTATCCTAAGTTCAAATTCACTTTAAACCAAAAAAAACTACCCTTAGCCCAAACATTTACCCAAGCCCAATCCCTACCCATCCAACCCTAACCCGGTCAACCCAAGTTGTTAACAACCCCTCTCCTTCCTTCTTCATTTCCCGCCCAACACACATTAACACAACACAAAACACAAGAAACTAAAAAAACCTGTCAATCCCACTCCTCCCCCGACATATTCTCTGCAACCCAGACATAAACCCATCTCCCTTTTGCCCATGGCTGTCGAGCATTGGATGCAGCAAAACAGGAGACAGAGAGGACAGAGGAAAGAGGCGCGTGACTTGGCGTTTTAACTAGACAAGAAGCGAAAAAAATGAAAAGAAGCACGAGGAGGAGAGAAAACCCATAGTCATTTAGTATAAAAATATTGTAGTATTTTGTACGGAGTTAGTTAGTTTTGTAGTGTTAATCTAGTTTTATTTTAGTCTAGAAATTCTTCTTCTAGTACCATTTTTTACTTTTCCTGTCACTTACATTTCTTGTAATTTTTAATTTCAATGCAATTTACTTTTATGTCTTAGTTCCAATTCATTCAAATTTATGCAGTTTTAATGTTCTTCATTTTTTGTCTGTCTTGAATGCTTGCTTCTACGTTGATGTTAAAAGTGTTTGATAGGTTTGTTAAAGCTCATTTGAGCTTGTGTTAAGTTTGCTAATCGGTTTATTAAAAGTTTCACATCCCAAAATCAATTTACATCCTTTAAGGGTGTTTGGATTTGCGTTATTGTGGGTCAAAACCATTTGTAACCCATTTTAGTTATCAAAATGGTTTTAATTGGTGACTTTTATGTTGTTTAGAGTAGTCTTAATTTGCAAAATAGTTTTTTGAGGTAGTGTGCTTTAATTTTTTTCTCGGTCCTTAAGTGTTCCCAAGTGCCTGTTGTGTTCTCATTTTAGCTTGTCACAAGCTCCTTGTGTCTGGGTAAGTGGGGCAAAAGTCGATTAGGGTGGTGGACCTCATGCTCCCATAAGCTCGGGATCTTAGGTCTCCTCTAGCTTGCTTAAAATAAGCTAGAAAAGCCCTAGTGGGTACATTGCTTGATTCACATTATAAATGGGTAACTTGTAGATTTTGTTTGAGCTTATTGATGTTTCCTATTGCTTATGTCTATTCCCATTAGTTATTTTAGGTATGCTTAACTAGTGCTTATTCGGTTGTTAGCTTATTTGAAGCTTTTGCAAGCTTTCCTTGGCACCTTCAAGAGCAAATAGCACCACAACAATGTACCATCCCTTACTTTTTGCTCAAATTTTAGGTAGTTTGTAGTTAGATTTAGGACTTGAATTTGGTTCCACATATAGCTTATAGTTTAGTCTTAATCTTCTTTGCTTTATTTCGGTCCTTAGTGCTTATTTAAGTTGCTTATTTTGCCTTGAACAAACCCACTTTGCCCTTTTAGAACCTGTAACAGTAGCTTTACAGCAGCTATGGTTGTACCCAACAGCTTATTTACCCTTTCTTTGTGCTTATTTAAGTTTCCTTAGTGCCTTTAAGTCCCTTAGAGTAGTTAAGATTAGGTAGTTAGCTTAATGTAGCTTTTATTCTCCTTTAAGTAGCCTTCAACCAAACAACCATTTATATGTAATCTGTTGTGAATAAGCTGTTGGATAACAGCTTATTTCAGCTTTTCAAAGTTTGAGTTTTAACAAAAAAATGCTTATTTTGTTCTAACTTTAAGTTTCATAAAGAAAAAATCAAAAAAATAAATAAAATCAAAAAGTGACAGCCGTGGGACTTGAACCCTGGTCTGTTACTTCCACCCACGCACAACACAGCACCCATCACATTACCATCTGCTCTAGACCTGTCTTGTGTTAGATATTGCTTTCCTATTTACTTGAATACACATTGCAGTTTTAAGCTTATTAACATTAAGTCCTTTTTAACTGCTGATTTCAAAAAGCAATAGGCAAGTTTTTTATTTTTCTTTAATCCAGTAGTATTCAAAGTATTTATTATAAAATTTTCAGATTTTTCAAAAACCATTTAGTATTTTTAATTAATTAATTAGTTTAATTTAGTTTTGAATTCGTAATAAATAAAATAAAAGTCGAAAAAATACCCGGCTTTTTCCTAAAATTATTTTTAGTCAATTAGAATGTAGGAAAATTGTTTTTACATTCGTAGGACTTTTATTTTACAAATTTTACGTTTTATCTTGCGCTCCAGCGTAATTTTTGTACATAACGTACGTTTTTATTTTAAATCACGTTTTTTAGATAATTTAAGTTTACGTTTTAATTAAAATAGTTTATTTAAGTTATTTTATTTTATAAATCAAGAAAAATCGATTTTAAAAATAGTGATAGCGTTTATTTAATATTTTTATCTTTTAACTTTCTTTAATTTGCATTTAAGCCTCTGTAATTTGTTTGCTTTTTCTTTAGTTATACTAATTCAAATCCTTTTTCTCGTTCAAATTCCTCGATCACTAAACGTTTGATAATCCATTGCACAACTCATTGGGACATAACGACCGGGAAACACTATACCCCGGATCTTCATTGAGTTCGTTTGAAGCGCTTTTAAGTCGGTTACGGTCCGCCATTCACAAGTGGCGGGCTTGTGTGATTTAGCTTGACTGCTTGGCACGCATCAGTAACTGAAAATGTGTCCGGTCAACATATCCTATCCACACATTTAGGGATAGTGGAGTCCACGTGTCGATCATCGCGTGGATGTAAAAACTTATATAAACTTCCGCCTCCCATTACTGTGATTATCACAGTAAAAACATTTCCGCTATTGTTAAAAAAACTCCAAACCTTCAACCAAGAAACCCTTAATATTCCAAAGGTAACGCGCGCGCTTTTAAAAGCGTATCATGGTCCGTGGTTTGACCGATTTTACCTCGACATGACCAAGATGAACTTCGCGAGTTCACCTCGGTTATTATATTCCACTCATGCCGCATCCGTAGTCCCGCCGCCGCAGCATCAATAGCGGATTTCCGAAGGGAAGGTAGGGATATACACGCGTTTTTGAATTTGCGAATCAACGTGTGCCCATATCCTTATTCCCGTGCGACGTGTTAAACTACTATCGATGCGCACATATCCCACCGCATCAGTATAGGTGCGGCAAAAATAACAAACTTCGAGGTTAATTGCCGTTTATTGGCGATTAACCCCACTATCTACCTCTTCCGCGCGTTTTACCACACAACGTGGTCAAACGGGTGGGTTTCGTTCGCTAAGCGCGCAGGGAGGCTGCAATGTTACACTGATAAACTGGACGCGCTTAGGAACTGGAGGGAAAATTTTTTCTGGGTTGATAAGGCGTTATTTCCCTGGGACTTCGACTTCTATACCCAGGGTTCGCTGCCAAAGGATGAGCGCCCCCTCCCTGGAACATACAGCGCTGAGGATGCGGATACGATAAACACCAACCGTATTCCCATCAGTTCCTACCTCGAGGAATTTTTGGTGCATGTGGGCATCAGTCGCAACTACTTTGGTAGACCTGATGAGGTGCCAACATTCTTAGACGCGGATGGCCAGGGTGGGTGCTCATCCTTCGTATTCCTTAGCTGTATTAATGTGAGCTTTTCTTTTCACCTTTGAACTTTATATAACTTGTTTGTTGTTTGTTTCTTGCTGCGCAAATATGGATCTATTCCGTGTGGTGAACTTGGCGAAGCCGCGCCAGACGACGATAGGGGTGCGCCCATTAAGAGAGGGGGAAGTCCCCATTCTGGATGCTACCGCAGGGCGTACCATGGAGATTAACTTGGAGGAAGCTGGGAGTAGTGCACCCGCTGTGCTGGAGGCGACCCCTCTACAAAGCGTACCCAGCCCCCGGGTACCTTCCTCTCTGGTGGAGCCGTCACACATAGATGTGGCGGAAAGCATGGAAGAGGAGGAGGAGGCAAGCCAAGGATTGAAGCGCAAGAGAGCACTTGGTGGCGATGGCGCGAGCTCATCCAGGAAGAAGCATCATGTCGTTCTTGACGTGGAGTCGTCATAAAGTGATGTTGCATCCTCTTGCTCCAAGGAGATTGCGCCACCCAAGTAAGTATTATCGCTAAATCACTTATCTCACTTATTGGTTGCGTTATTAATTGACGTCTCTTTGCGTGCAGTATTGAAGCTATTGGGTTATCTTCTGAGCAGTCTGGAGACTCACTGCCTAAGGCAAGTCTCGCACATGCCGACCCTCGAAATCGAGAGGACAAAGGAACAGGCCGTTGGCATCGAGGCGTGCCCGTGGATCGACTAATGGAGGAGCTTGCCTGTCGTCGCGCAAGCTACATTGGTTGCGTGACTAAAGACAAGGTATCTTTGGGGGAGAGAAACGACGCGTAGAAAAGGATGAAGAGATTGCTCAGCTGAAGGCGCTATTGGCTAGTTCTCAAGCGGAAGCAAAGTCAGCACGCTCTTATTCCCAAAAACTTGTTGGGGAAAACATAGCGTTGCTGACCCAAGTTAGTCAGGAGCGTGCCGCTCTGGAAGAGTACAAGGCTTCCTGTGTCTGGGCTGTGAATCAGTTGGAAAAGGGTAAAGATGAGCATTTCTCCTGGTTGGGGAAGTTTCGCGAGGCTGTTGATGGGATGTTGAAAGAGCAGGAGATGAAATTGCGAAAACTCAGCCTTAAGTACGACGAAGAGCTGTATCCCCAGCTTGTTTCTTCTATCACTGAGCGCAGATGGCTAATTAGCCATGGATTGCGCCTTGCCGCCCTTAGTACATTAGAATCTGGAGAGGTGGTAGACAAGTTTGGGGCGGTGGTGCAGTGCGCGCTTGCGCGTGGCAAGGTTGAGGCTATAGAGGAGCTTCACGAGGCTGACCTTTTGAAAGTGGCTGTTGATCAGGTGTCTGGGTACAATAATCATGCGTATGAGGAGCCCGTTGCCGCTATGGAGCAAATGAAAATTTTGGAGCTTCCTCATATTGCTCAGATGGAGCGCGGCTAAGATTACCCTATAAGTGTGATTATGGAAGGGTTAACTTTGGCCCGCCATCGTGCTGATGGGGCAGAGGTACAGCCGGACTTTTTCCTGAAGCCTGACGAGTCACAACTGCAGGTGCCTATTTTTGCTCGCCCCCGCGGCCTTTTGAACCCATTCGCGCTGGAAAATGAAATTCCTTTGAAGGAATCCTTAGAGGCCCATGCTATGAGGGTTGCTAAGAAGAAGGGCGTGAAGGGAAAAGCCATTCTTTGTGGTGTTGGCGCGTAGACCTTCCTGTGTCCGACGGGTTGCCAGTGAGTGTGGCCATGGTGTCGCGACAGGATTCTGACTTGTTGAAGCGGCTGAAGGAGGCTGGGGACGCTGCACGCCAAGTGGAAAGCCCTCATCCTAAGCGTTGTAGTAGCATATAGATTGTAACTTATGTTATAAATATCATTTTTGTAAGAACTCGTGGTCCTTAATGAAATATTCCTTTTGGTGAATGCGTGTTGATGTGGTTGCGACTTATAATGTTTGTACTTAGTTATCTGTCTTTTCATAAAAAAACATGCGTATTATCTAAGAAGCAAACTGTTACATAAGCGCGACTAATATGTGGAGTTCATAATCATGTATGAGCTATCATACTTATAATGTCTAAGTATTTTTAACATAATCGTGTATGGTGTGATATGCAGCGTACTGTAGATATCATAGTAAAGAGGCAAGAGTCTTGATTCCTGGTTTTGTTAAACGCGCATAGTATGCATTGTTGCGCACCAATCGTGGAATGCGCATTGAACTTATTTCAACGTCTTGAAAATAAGGTGTTTAACAAGGATGCATGATCCAATGTTGATGGGTTTGCAACCCTCTTACTCAACTAGTTGTTTAGTAGGTTTACTCATCCTTTACACCATCGTGGGTTGTAGTAAGTGCATGCACGCCATGTAGGCAAAAGATAATATAGCAACAATGTTGAGACATAAATATTATGTAAATAACAAATTGAAATGTGTCGCGGAGTTAGCTAGAAACCACGACTTTTTATTAATACTTGCAAGTTTTTGTAAAAAGAAAAGAAAAACATTTTCCTAAGTAAAACAGAATGTAAGTACACGGATATTTATTGAGCACTATACTAAAGTGCGGGAGTGTCCGTGCGCTGGGCCGTAGCCGTTCCTAGAGATAGCATCGTTTGAGATTGCAGATGTTCCATGTGCGTGGTAACTCACGGCCATCCATGTCATGCGACTTGTACGCGCCTTTTCCTAATGCTTCAATGACCTCATAAGGTCCTTCCCACTTTGGTCCAAGTTTTCTGTATCTTCTGCGTGGCTCGCATCATTGGCGCGATATCTGAAGTCTCACGGTCTCGAATGAAACACTTCGCACTTTAGCATCGTAGTATCCCTTCATTTTTGACTTAGCTCTTGCTTCACATATAGTAACAAGCCGCTCGCGTCTTTCTTCCAACAGTCCAAGTCAATACGCCGCTCATCGTCATTGGTTGTAACATTAACCCGGCGGCGAATAGTTGGCATCTCAATTTTGGCTGGTATGACGGCTTCTGTCCCATAGACAAGAGAAAAGGGAGTGTCTCCCGTGCTAATTTTGATGGAAGTGTGGTGCGCCCACAGAACATGCGATAATTCCTCCACCCACCTTCCTTTGTGCTTGTCCAAGCGTGCCTTAATTCCTTCACCCAGACTTCGGTTTGCACGCTCGACTAAGCCATTGGTTTGTGGGTGTTTAACCGACGCGAAGTGCTGTGTAACATTAAGCTTTTCGCACAATTCCTTGAAAGGGTTGTCGCAGAATTGTTTTCCGTTGTTTGAGATGATTTCCCCAGGTAATCCGAAACGGCATACAATATTTTCCCAAACAAATCGTTTTACCTGATTTCCTGTGATTGTCTCGACCGCCTTTGCTTCAATCCACTTTGTGAAGTAGTCTATAGCTACTATGAGGAATTTCAATCCTCCTGCTGCAACAGGAAAGGGACCTGCAATGTCGATACCCCATTTATAGAATGGCCATGGCGACGTAATAGGTGTTAGCTCCTGTTGTGTTTGACGTGGAATAGGTCTATGAACTTGGCAGTCGCCACACTTTCTGATTAAGTCCCGCGCATCACGGTGCATCGTAGGCTAGTAGTATCCTGACCGTAAAGCGCGCGCCACAACGGACCGTGGTCCTGAGTGCATACTACATGAACCAACATGGATCTCTCGGAGTATGTAATCTGCTTGAAGGGGTCCTACACATCGAAGCCATGGTTGTAGAAATGAACGCCGATATAGTACACCGTCCCCGAAGTTCAAACCTCTGTGATGTGCGCCGTACTCGTCGGGCGTCCTTCTGCTCTTGGGGCAGTACGCCCTTGCTTATAAACTCGATGATTGGGGTCATCCATGTAGGACCTTGCTCCTCTATCACTGTGGATATCTCCATCTCCGAGATGGACTTGCTCTTCAGAGTTTCCACCAATACTTGTTTTGACAGGTGCGCAAAGCTTGTGGATGCAATCTTGCTCGGCAGATCCGCCTTTCTATTTTCCCTCTAGGAACTTGCTTGATGGTGAACTGTCAAAGCCCTGGATTAGGGACTTGGTTTTGTCAAGATATTGAATCATGTTCTCCTCTTTAGCTACATACTCGCCCAACACATGGTTGGCTACTAGGCGGGAATCCACATTTGCTTTTAGGTTGCGGATGCCCATTCGAGCTGCAATGCGTAATCCACCAATTAGAGCTTCATACTCGGCCTCGTTGTTCATGGCTGTGAATTCAAAACGCGGCGAGGTGAATTCCATTCCTCGGACTCGTGAGGATGAGGCATGCGCGACCCGCCCACGCATGAAGATCCGTCCGTGAACAAGATCCATGGTTCTTGTAGTTCCACCTTGCTTTGTGAAGGTGCGTCGATAAGGTTTTAAAGGTACCTTTTGAGGGGTCATTTAAGCCCTTATTTGATCACTTTGTATCCGTTATTGCTTAATATCGTTCCTTTTCACTTTTAGATCTCTTGAAGGCAAAATGCTGGAATGGCACTTATTTGGACGAAAAGGCGCGATTATACGAAGAAAATGGCCAAAGTCGAATCGAGACACTCAAAGTCTGCCGAAAACATAAGGTGACGGCGTCGGTGTTAAGTGTGACGCCGGAGGATCTTTTGTGACGGGACGAAGCCAAAACTCCCATTTTCAAGTGACGACGTCAAGTTATAAAAGAGTAGGTCGTCGCAACTCGACGGCCTAGATGTAATCCAGACGGCGCCGAAGTGAAGAGGACGGCCACAAGCATAAGGTGACGCCGTCGCAAGTCTAACGTGGCCAAGACGAAACCCTAATGACGGCGGCACGACGGGTCACAAAACATAAAGTGATGCGTCGCATGTGTAATATTATATATAGAATCCGAATTTTTCAAGATTAGTGTGTAGTCTTTTGGAGTAAAACTTAAACCGAACCAAAGTCTGTCTTGTACAAGATTTTAGGGTTCCAAACCCTATCTTACACCAAGATAAGTGTTTTACTTCATTAATACAATTATGTCTTTGATTAATTGTGTGTATGCTTGCATGTTTTCCATGTCCGGCTAATTTACTTGTGTGTTTGCTTAGGGAATATGAAACTTAATTATTGAATATTGATTGGTTGTTTCTTATCTTAGTTGATTAATGATCTAGTAATGCGATAGGTCATTCGTTGTGTACTTAATGCTTGATTAAATCTTTGTAAACCTTAGAATATGACTCCTTGAGTAGTTGTAAGCTAAACCATCCAAAGAGTGCCTTAGAGTAAGAGTTTATTATCCCTAGTGGGTTTTGTAGACGAGACCCTTTGGTAAGTTCAAAGAGTTAGGGAGAAACGCATACCCTACAACCTTAGACACACAACGCAACTAGGAATAAGGACGTGACAATTCAACCACTAATAGAAGATAATTAAGGAGTAGTAAAACCGAAGTAAACACATCTTTAAACTATCATACGAGCACACATTAATTAGTCATAGACTACATACACCTTAGATTAGATAATTAGATAAGTAGAGTAATCGGTAGCAATACCAACCCCCCCCCCAAATTCAAACCCCGAGATTCGTACCTTTCCTTCCCTTAAAAAATATAAAAAGATAAAAAATAATCTTCCTCAACCACAACCTTAGTGTAGTAACTTCTCACTTGCATTCCTATTCTCCTGAGAACGATATCAATACTCGTGGCACCCTAATACTACACTACAACGATTAGGTTCAACGCCTAGGGTGTTGAAAACTTGCTCGATTTAAAAGGAAGTTCCTTTGACCCCGAACGACGCGTGTAGCGTTATCAAGTTTTTAGGCGCGCACGGGGAATAGAATAGCTAGTTAGTAGTCCACCTCTTAGGTTTCTTTACTTGATTCCTATCAAGTAAACTTTTTTCTCATTTTTTAGCTTCCTCTTAGTCTATCCCCCTTCTTCGTGACCTTTGTTCGTAACCCCATCGCTTTTCATCATGGAAGGTGATAACCACCCACCATTCATCAACCAACCACCAAACAAATACCCACTGCTTGACCCAGCCTCTGCCAATCAACTTCGAGCCCGTATTATTAGCGAAATTGGAGAGCTTAGGAAATTAAATAGGATAATTGAAAATACGCTTGAGGAAGCCCTTAAGGAATCTGATCACCCTTTAGATAGTGATTCGACCACAAGTGATTCGGATGATGATCTAGAGGAGGGAGATTATAAGGTGTTAGAAATTATGGAGGGTAGTAAGGAGGAGGAAGAACTTAGGGAGTATTTTGATTCATACCCTAAAGGGAAGGAAACCGCTTATCACTATAACGTAGTTAACTTCCCAAGACCACCTTTCGAGCCTCGCATAAGAAAGGGAAACCCTAAAAACATCAAAATACCGTGTATGATTGGATACTTATATGGGATCACACCTACATTGACTATAAGGCACCCATGAATATAATGTCTAGGCTCTACTACAATTGGATCATGAGCAAAAAGCTAGAACCTATGAGGGACCCCTTTCGCCCTAGGAAAGCAAGTAACTATGTGGAGAGGGTTAAGGGATTGCATGTCTTCATAGGTAACTTCACATATAGGTGTGATTTCATGATTTTGGAAATTGTTAAGGGCATCATTGATGGGTTTTTAGGAGATGTGATACTTGGGAAACCATTTATAGAGGAGTCTAAGATGGTTTATGATCGAGAGAAGGGAATAGTCGAGTTTTCAAATGAAGCCGAGAGTGTTAAATATATAATGCCCTACAAGAATAAGAAGTTTGAAGGCATGGATAATTTAGATGTAGATAACATTCCGGCATTCGAAGTAGACTGGAAGAACAAAGTTTACTACACTGCTTGTCTTGAACTAGGCCACGAATATATTCGTGATGAGAGAAGAGTTAAGAAAATCGAATGGGCCTCTAAGATTAGGGCAACGAGAGCACGACTACGAGTCTAGCTACAAGACTCTTAAATAAAGAAAAGCGCTTCATGGGAGGCAACCCATGCTTAATTGTTTGCTTGTTAGTGTCATATATCTTTTATCATTGAGTTGAACCATGGGATTTTCAAGACGAGAGATATTTGATCTACAAGGAAAAGACAAAGAAGATCCATGACTCAAAGGGAATTTTCATGATGAGATACCACATTAAGAGTCTCGAGAGGAAACTTTTCATTTATTTCCTTTTTCTCGAGCACACCTTGATGTGGATTTTCAAGACGAGAGAGATGATCACCGCTAGGTTCTCCGGCCTTTTTATCACGGATAGTGATATCAAATTATTGTAGGAGGAGAACCCATCGGAGCAATCTCGCTTTGCATCTTGCTTAGCAAAGAGATATTTGAGAGTCGAGTGATCCGTATACACTATGCTTTTGGACAAGATCAAGTATGGCGAAACTTCTCGAAAGCATACACCACGGCTAGTAATTCTTTCTCCGTCAGAGTGTAATGTGCTTGAGCTTGGTCAAAGTTTTGCTAGCATAATGTATAGGTCGGAAATGTTTTGACTTTCGTTGCTCAAAACGGCACCTATGGCGAAATCACTTGCGCCGCACATAAGCTCAAATGGTAATTCCCAATCGGGGCAACTAGAATTGGTGCTTCAGTGAGCTTCTTCTTAAGAGTTTGAAAAGCTTCAACGCACTCATTAGAGAAGATGAAAGGAGTGTCTTTTTCAAGAAGTCGGGTCATAGGCGGGATATTTTGAGAAGTCTTGAATGAAACGACGATAAAATCCGCATGACCAAGGAAACTTCTAACTCCTTTGACGGTTGTGGGAGGAGGTAATTTTGAAATGACATCGACTTTAGCTTTGTCAACCTCAATCCCGCTCTTAGAAATCTTATGGCCAAGGACAATTCCTTCCTTAACCATAAAGTGACATTTCTCCCAATTTAGACTAAGATTCATGTTTTCACAACGTTCAAGCATCTTGTCCAAATGGGAGAGACATGTTTGGAAAGAATCCCCAAAGACCGAAAAATCATCCATGAAGACTTCCATAGTCTTTTCGATCATGTCATGGAAAATGGCCATCATACACCTTTGGAACGTACCGGGAGCATTACACAAGCCAAAAGGCATGCGTCGGTAAGCAAATGTTCCATAAGGACACGTGAATGTGGTCTTTTCTTGATCTTGTGGATCAATGGGAATTTGGAAGTAACCCGAGAAACCATCGAGAAAACAATAGTATTCGTTTCCCGCTAATCTCTCAAGCATTTGGTCCATGAAGGGCAAGGGAAAATGGTCTTTACGGGTGGCTTCATTTAACTTTCGATAGTCAATGCAAACACGCCATCCCGTAACCAATCGAGTAGGAATCAACTCGTTTTCATCATTTTCAACAACGGTAATGCCACCTTTTTGGCACACAATGAACGGGCTAACCTAAGGACTATCCGAGATAGGGTAAATCAATCCGCATCGAGAAGTTTTATGACTTCGCTTTGATAACCTCATGAATTTTAGGATTCACCCTTCTTTGGTGTTGAACCGCCGGTTTGAAGTCATCTTCCATGAGAATTTTGTGAGTACAAAATCTCGGGTCAATACCCTTGATGTCGGAAGGTTCCAAGCGATGGCTCGCTTGTGTGACTTCAAAACCTTTATGAGAGCGGATTTTCATCCTCACTCAAGTCTTTAGCAATGATGACGGGTGATTTATTGTCACCCTCCAAAATGCATACTCGAGATGAGGTGGTAAGTCCTTAAGTTCGACCTCGGGAGGATCATTAGATTTTCAATCGCTTTGATTTCCTCTTTATGAAGTTCTTGAGGAGGGAGTGATGAAGGATCTTCATTGAGCATCTTCTCGATGAGAAGTATATCTCCTCAATATCGATGGGAGCGTGATCAATTTCCCATGGAATGTAATCACTAGCCAAGTATGCTTCAATCTCTTCCAAAATAAAGTCACTTCCTCAAACGGAGTGAGGGAGGGAAGAGAGAGCAACGATGGGATCAACCGAAGTGGGATTGCCACCGAGAATCCAATAATTTCTTGAGAATACTCCTCCGACACAATGTCAAGGACATCAATTTGTTGACGGAATTGTCTCCATAATTGGGGAGTATTTCGTAACTTGATTGAGATTCAAGGTAACGCTTCCTTGTTTACCCATAAAGTGATTTCCCCTTCATCAACGCCGATCAATGCACGACCCGCTTTCAAGAAGCACCTCCCAAGGATGAGGGGTACTCGGGATCGGCATCAAATTCGACAACAACAAAGTCGGTGGGAAATGAAACTTGCCTACTTTCACAAATACATCCTCGGCTATACCTAGCGGACGAGAACTTGTACGGTCCGCAAGCTCGAGGATCATACATGTAGGTGTAAGCGGAGGTAATGAAAGCTTTTTCCACATGGAGTGTGGCATCAAGTTAATGCTAGCGCCAAGATCGCCAAGGCGGAGCATTGAACTATGCCTTGAAAATCACATGGGATGAGAAATTTTCCGGGTCTCCTAACTTTTCGGAAGTTTTTAAGGATAACCGAACAATTCTCGCTCAAAGAAGTTTTAGCCATTTCGAAATCTTTTCTTTGTTATTCAACAAATTTTTGATTGTCGGACCGAACTTTGGCATTAGAAGAAGAGCGTCCATGAAACTAATCTCAAGTGCAAATCTTGAAAGATTTGGATAAGCTTCTCCATTTGTTGACTAGTTTTATCACGGAGTTTTTGGTCATTTAGCCTTGAAGGATAAGGAAGTGAAGGCTTAGGAATGGTCATCGAACAACGGGTTCGGAATTGGAGGTAAGACCACCGGAGGTTGGACTTGTGCGGTACCGTGGGCTTGAGTTATGCACCTTGTCCTTTGATACCTCGGGGTCTCGCTCCACATCCCTCACCGGAGAAGGATTAGGCATCGAGGGTCCTCATAATACTTACCACTTGGTGGCAATAGCATTCAATTCACCTTTGGGTTGGGAATGGTATTATTCGAAGAGCACCCGAAGTTGAAGGTTGATCCTTTTGACTCATGAGACTAGCAATCATGCTTTCAATCTTGCTATGAGATTGATCAATCTTGTTACTAGTAGCTCTAAGCTCGGAAGTGAAATCATTCTTCAAAGTGGTAATTTGATTTTGCATGGACACCATCTTAGCTTCATTGCTTTTGATGTAATTAGCAATGTCAATGGAAGCTTGAGGAGGTTGGGCATGCACATTTTGTTGAGGAGCTTGGAATCGGTTTTGATTGAAATTTCCTTGATTTTGAAAACCTTGATTTTGATTTTGAAAATTCGATTCGACTCGATTTTGATTGAACCGATTATTTCTATTTTGCACATTTTGATTGTTCGATTTTGATTAAACCCGGTGGTCCAAGGAAATTGTTAGAACGATAATGAGAAGGTTTCGTCCCCTTGCGGTTGGTAGGAATTACCTCCGTATTGTAGGAACCGAGCGGCATAAACGCTCTCTTGAGTGAAGCCACCGAGGTCGGACACTCAAAATAAGGTGTGGACCACCACAAGTTTCACAACTCTTGTTTACGACATTCACTTGTTGATTGTTATTATTTTGACTCATTTTAAGTACGGCAAAGGATATTTCTTCAATCTTTTGGTTAGAGTCGTATTCAAGATGGAAGGGTGGTAGATCTCCTTGACTCACTCCTCTCTACCGAGGAATCCCAATAATTGTGGTGGGCGGTCATGTTTTCAATGAGATCATAGCACTCTTCGGTCGCCTTTTCATAAAGGTACCACCGGCGCGCAAAGATTGATTGTGTCACGATGTCTCAATGTTAACCCGTTATAGAACGTATCTATTTGGGTGACAAGCAACATGTTGTGGTTCGGACATCGATCAATCGAAAGCTTATAGCGTTCCCATGCCTCAAATAAGGACTCATCGGGATGTCGAAAATTATCGATTTCATTCCGTAGTTTCGCCACCATCGACGGTGGAAAGTATTTCGCCAAGAATTTGGAGATCATTTCATCGAAACTATGGATTGAGTTCTTGGGAAGACGATCAAACCATGCGGTGGCATGAAGCGTCAAGGAATATGGGAAGAGGTATAAGCGAAGGCGCCATCGGTGACCCCATTTTGCTTCATACTTGGTGACGGTGAGAAATTTGTCGAGATGCTTGTTGGCATCGCCACCCGGTGATCCGTGAAATTGGCAAAAACTTTGGACTTGTTGAATCATGTGATGCTTAAGTCCAAAATCCGTGGCCTCGATGTTGACCGAGGCAATTGGACCGCCCGCCCATCCATCGAGGTTGGCAAAGCCCTCCATCGCTCGGAGATCGGGAGCTTGATTTTGTGGCCCAGGTTGTTGGACTTGAGGTCCGCTCCCTAGGTTATGTGTCATTGTGATTTGTTCGACGGCACGTATCTCGTGCACGCTTGCTTGGTTACTGTTACGTCTACGAGCTTGCGGCGAAGTGTGCATGCACTTCCAAAACAACACTTTCAATTAAAACAAGACCGAGGCAAAACAACGGTGAACTTAAACCAATAATCCCACGTGAAATGATCACTTATAAGTAAAATGCACAAAGGAGCGGAGAGACTTTGTAGGTCGTCACAAGCTTATTAAAACCCGCTCTTTTCACCGCAATTTAATGTCGCCGTCCTTATACCCTCACACGTTTGTTAAACCGATAAAAGTAAACCAAAACACGAGCGACACAAAGGCAAGTTTTTGTTAGAATTAGAAATTCCGGTATTAAAGAGTCGGTCACCTCAAGTATATGTAATCGTTAGAAAGCTCGTAGTCGTAGTTCTTTTAAGTTAAGTAGTAATTTAGTTAAGTAACACCGTGGAGGACGGACGGGTCTTTACCCATCTGATGCCCGATCCATGCCCAAAGTGTGGCGAGTTATGTAAGACTATAAATACTCTACCTTTCAAGGTAGAGTTGGAGCTCATAATAATATCTTTCACTTTCTCTCACTAAGTTCCCTAAACCTCTAACTTTCTCTCTAGAATTCCATCTTATTCGCCACCTTGTGTTATGGTTTGATGTGTATGTGAAAAGTTATATCTTACAATTGGTATCGGGCGCCATGGTTAGATCATATCTTGCACATCTTTGGATTTATAGTGGTTTTAGGTGGTTTTGAGTTTGAAAAGTTTAGTGGTTTTGCATCATTTGGTTGATTTCTTGTGTTAAAGTTTGAATTTTGTTGGTACTTTTATGTTTAGAATCATCAAAAGTGTTTAGTTTTTCATTTGGTGCTTGAATCATCTTGGTTGGGTTGTTTTGGATTGAAAAGTGAAGGTTATTTGGTTTTCAAGCTAGCGACTTAGCTCTCGGACTTGTTTTCTTGGTAGCGACTTACTTCATAGTTTTGTAGCGACTTACGGTTATAAAATCTAGCGAGTTAGAGCTAGCGAGTTAAAGTACAAGTAGTGGCATCTCCACTACGGTTAGCGACTTGTGGTAGCTAATTAGTCCAGAGCGAGTTGCTCTTTAGCGACTTGCATATCTAGCGACTTGTGTAGCTAATCATCGCACAAATTTGGCTAGCGACTTAGTCCGTAGCGAGTTACTACTTAGCGACTTGCTTTTCTGCTGGCGACTTGGGACTCTAGCGACTTAGACGTGTAGCGAGTTAAGGGTTAGCGACTTAGTGCACTAATTTCTAGCGACTTAGTGCATTATTTGGTAGCGAGTTAGACGTTATCATCCAAATGACTGAGTGATTATTTACGGTTTCTCTTGATTTAGTAAAATCCGTGAAAGAATCTATTTCCGGTTTAATCATAGAGTTATAAAATCCCGTGATAACTGTTAACATGTCTACCAACGCTCCTACCGCCATCTCCATCGCTGTCGAGGATGTTCAAGCGGTGGCTCGTGATACTCGCCCACCCATGCTTGACAGAATCGACTACGATTCTTGGGCTCAACGAATCCGATTGTATTGCCTTGGAAAGGAAAATGGTGTCAACATTCTCAAATCCATTGATGAAGGACCATATCGGGTTGAGACGACAAGAGACATACTTGATACTAATGAAGATGGTACTCTATCTACGGAATGGATGGACCTAAGATGTACAATGAGCTTGATAATGAGGAGAAAAGAGATTCGATGCGAGATATCGTGGCTTCAAACATTGTTCTTCAAGGTCTTCCTAAAGACATCTACAAGTCGATCAATCATAACACCGATGCAAAGGCGGTTTGGGATAACGTTAAGATGCTTCTCTCGTGTTCGTAATTAACTATGGAAGACAGAGAATCCCAACTCTATGACTAATTTGAGCACTTCAAGATGAAACCGGATGAGAGTGTTTATGAGTACTATGTGAGATTTCATAAGTTAGTGAATGACATGAGGAACATCGAATGACTATGCCTAATATTCAATTTGAACTCAAAGTTTGTGAACAACATGAATCCCGAATGGCACAAGTTTGTTACATCCGTGAAACTCACTAAAGGATTGAAGCATACAAACTATGAGCAACTCTATGCCTTCCTCCTTCGAATGAGAGACATGCCATGTTTGAAAAGTTGATTCTCAATCGTTCAAAACCAACCGTGGTGAGACAAGTTCGCCTAATGACTCAACAACTTTCTACTCAAACATTGGAATCACAACCAAAGCATCACAAGTCATACCCTTGGGAAATGGTAATCACAAACTCATCCCCGATCCTCAAGACAAACAAGTCGATGCCGATGCACACATGGGGAACATCATTAATCAACTTGCTCTTCTCATTAGTCAAAACATGAATTCTCCCACAAACCAACAACAACCTCGAATCGCATCTAACCCACATAATCAAGCCATTGTTAAAGATGGAAGGATCGTGGTGCAACCAGTTCAAGAAAGACAAGATGATCGGGGAAGGGGTGGTCTTTGGTAGAGGATATGTGGGAAACCGTAATCGAGGAAGAAATGGTAACCAAGGTCAAGCTAAGACAATCAAATGCTACAACTGTGGTGGTGAAGGACACATTGCAAGGAACTGCACATCTCCAAAGCGCCTACGAATCGCCGATTACTTCGAGATAAGATGTTGCCGCACAAGCTCGGGACAATGGTGCTGCGTTGGATGAAGAGGAATTGTTTGTTTCTGCCGAGGGCAATGCCAAGACCTATGATGCGATGTGGATGAGCAAACTGCTCAGGAGATAGGTCACAATCATCGAACGCCTTTCAAGTCGCCGACCGTGATGCATACGATTCGATGTAGATGATGGACCCATCGCACACACAATCTTTATGGCTAGCATCTCTCCAATGGCTTCTCCCAAGATCTCTTCTTCACCACAAGCTGGCCCATCCAAGGACAAACTCATCTCTGAGGTATTAAAGCTATATGATGATGCTGATGTGCAACAGATGCATGACAAAGTACAACCTACCGAAACTTTTGAATCAAATATTGAAAATACGGGTAATATCAATATTGTCCCATATGATCAATACGTGAAACAAAGTGAAAGTGAAGTTGTACCTAGTGATGCATCTTCTGCAGTCAACAATGACTATGTCTTTGATGAATTCACTGCATGTGCTCCTGATGATTCCATTATCTCTGAACTAAATGCCTATAAGGAACGTGTTGCCATTTATGAACAACGTGCAAAATTTGAGTTAACCACTCGTGAGCAGGAAATGGATGACCAAGTACGCATAAAGAATTAGAAAAGTAATTTTAGAGAAGAAGTATTGAAACAAGAATTAAATTTTTGCAAGAAAACTTTCTAAAACAACTAAGCAAAAACAAGAACTTCAAGAAAACGTGAAAATGCTTAAGCAAGAATTTAATGCAAAAGAATCAAAGCTCTTGAGAGATTTTTCTAATCAAAACTTTGAAAACAAACTTGAAAACAAGTTGTACATACAAGGAAACACCATTCTGACCGCTCACATGGTCACCAAACATCGAGTCTTAAGCGATAAGCATAGCATTCCCTTGTTGAGGAACCAAACCAGAGGTAATCAAAAGGCTAGAAATGCTCATAAGGTGATTTATGATGGTAATGAAATTCTTAAGCCTAGGCGTAAACCTAGTTGCGTTGAGTGCACCGAGGAAGATAAGAAATCGATGAAGTCACTAGGAAAGGATGAACAAAAACTAGATGACCCCAAATGCAAAGAGAAGAACATAAATATCACTCCTCATGATTATAAGAAGGAAAACTGGATTGCATTAAACAAGTTTAAGCCTCGAGACTGCTGACTCCCGAACAAGTCTTCTCGAAAATGGATTTAGATAAGCGTAAAGTCGAAAATATTGTAGAAACAAATCCTCCC